>JAEIHY010017550.1:0-21282 GCA_018904565.1 Drosophila tsacasi | reverse complement strand
CCTGTTACATACATTTGCACAAAATTAATATACCTTTGTACCAACGGTACATGGTATAAACAGAGAAAAAACAAAAGTAAAATCGAAATATACAACCGAAACGCAGAAAATAATTCAAACCAATTTTCCTATAATTATGACAAAGCAAAAAAAATTGTGTTTTGCCAAATTTGTACTACGAAGATGATGAAACGATTTTTTAAATATGGGTCTAAAGGTGATCCATTCAATAATGAGAAAATTGCAAGGTAATAATTATAACTCAGCAGTTGATTCTTTTTTAGGTAAAAGATGGTTTATTAAATGGTCCATTAAAGGCGATAAAATTAGAAAGTAGATCTTATAAATATTTACTCTGGTATTAGACAATTATAATATATTGCAGAGTTAAAGTTTATTAAATAATTAATTGATATTTTAAGTAAGAATTAGGCAACATACTTATTTTTTATATCCTGACAAAATCCTAAGGATACTGATGAGGTTTCTTGTGCACACATTTAGTAAATCTTCTGGTTTGTCTTAAGAAAATAAATATCTTTGTATGTTTATGGCCTAATAGTTGCCTTTTGATTTATGGATTATGGCTTAAATCACCCGGCTAAGACCTCGAATCAACAATAAACTCAATTAGCAAATAAAGCTTGCCAAAATCAGCTAAATTAGAAATGTAAATTTGTTTAAACCAAAAAAAAAAAGTTGTTGGTTCTTTTAAAAATATATTTTAACTGTTAAAGTTTAGTGAAATATTATAAATATCTTAGGGAAATATTATAATTATAAATGGAGATTATTATAGATGGAGATTCAAAGGATAAACAAAACTTTAAACTGTTGAAGTTTAGTGAAATATTATAGATATCTTAGTGAAATATTATAATTATAAATGAAATAAGTTACTGTAGATTCTAATTATCCAAAGAACAAGTTTCAATCATGTCAGAAACCGAACTTCATTAAAATAATAGTGCTATTTTTAGCAAATATATTCAAATGCCACCCACCCAGCATCCAATTTGTAATGGCATTCGTTTTCTGTATTCACAATTCATGTAACATCAGATTTATAATTGCTACCGCGACTCGTTCGCCGATTTGCTTGTAATCGACGTGAGTAAACAATTGAATATTCGAATATTCAGATCTCGAGTGAGTCAGTTTCACGTGCTGCTGCTCAACTGTTAGCATTGAAATAAAAATCAGACTTGGCGTTTTTCCCTCTTGATATTAATTATTAAACGGTGTTGAGGTTGGTTTTTATTTTATTGTATTTTTTGTTGTATTTTTGTTGTTGTATTCTTTCAATTTGTAGCGTTTCTTAGAATGCGGATGTGTTGTGTTGAAACGGACGTTATTCTATATAGAAATCTATTTATGACTCCAAATCCACTTTACTCCAAATCATTTATTGTTCCGCTATTGTTGCTATTGTTGGAAGCAGAGGAAGAAGTGGAGAGGTAAATAATAAATAACAAATAAACAAAATACAAAAAAATACGCAGTTTTTTCTCTTTGGGTTTTTATGTTGCCAATTTTTCAGTTACGCTTGAGCATTAAGAGCCGCTAATTCTTTTATTGCCAAAGTCGAAGAGTCATTTTTTCCACTCCGCTTGAAGATTGCCTTTGGCAAGGTCGTTTGCCAAGATATATAAGTTTTGTTCATATGTATATATTGTATATATAATATAATATATATATATATATGTAGTGCAAGAAACCGTTTATGCTTTTGGAATTTCTGCATATATCTTTTGGCTTTGCTGATGATTTCTTGGAATTTTTGATGCGACTTCACGCAAAACTTGGCTTAACAGGTGCTGGAATGTGTATGTGTGTTATTATTATTTATTTCTCTTCTTCTTTTCTATCCATATTTTTGGTATTTTGCCTTACGGCCATTTGCCAACTTCGTTTCGCTGCTAATGCGCAAAAAAATAAAATAAAATAAAAATTAAAGAAGAGCCAAGCACTTTGTATCAAGTTTTGGTTTTGTTTTTGTTGTGTTTTTTTGTGTGTTTTTTTCGAGTTATTATGAAGGGTTTCAACACTCGAGTGGTGTGTGGTATGTGCTCGAAACACATCGACAGACAAGAGAGACCTTATACCAATTACTTTGTTGGCTCGAGTAATTAATGCTCCACTTAATTACTTATTTTAAATTGGCTTGAGGTTGGAATTTAAAGGCTTTGTTTTAATGGTATTTATTACTGACGAAATATAACAAGAAACTGTAAACAATTAACTGTATTGTGTTTAATAAGAATTTACAACTAAATAACTAAATAAATAAATAATATAATATGAAGTGAAGAATATAAAATTCTATACAAATAATCAATAGTTAATATCTTTATTTGTTTTCTAGTTAAAATGCATAGAAAAATATATATTTTTCCTAGTGAAATACCTAACAAGATGTATTGAAAATTCCAATAAATATTTGTAGGAATTATATTGTAGGAAAGCTTATTTTAGACTCTAAAATCTATAAAGATTAAGAATATAAAGTCTCATGATTACCTATACTTATATAATCTATAAAAGTTACCACTTTTTAGTTACAAGTTCTTAACTGTGCCATCTAGTAAATAAACTATAAATACACCTTCGTGTAATAATTAAACGGTCGCCAAGTAGGTGTTGTCTTTAGCTTCTAATCAATTGCATGCCACTTATGGGGTCTTAAATTTATTTCAAAACTATATAATCGGTACAATTTGATTGCGGCCTGTCTGTTATGGCCTGGCCTGGCGCACAGTCATTATATACATATAAATACTTATGAATATAAATCTCATTGTATAAGCTGATTTTGTTTTGCATGCATATTCATTGAGCCACGTTAGTGTTGTTGTTACTGTTTTTGTTGTTTCTGCTGATGTGGTTAAACAGGCAAATTAAAACGCCAATTGCAAGAAATGAAAGGCAACCTAGCAGGCAGGCAGCTAGCTGGAAACAACAACAAACGTGGCCTGAACTGAACGCATTTGCTGCAACAGCAACAAAACATTGGTAAGGTTCGGCCTGGTCTCTTGGTCTTTTGCCACAACAGCAACAGCAACAACAACTACACTATGGTTAACAACGTTAACAACCAGCACCTTCAATGTCAATTCAATGCAGGTGGCTACGACTGCGCCCCAGCTTTACTTTTTACCTTACTTCAGTTCAGTTCATTTCAGTTGGCTTAACTCGATTCAGTTTCAGTCTCAGTCGCAGTCGCAGACTCAGCCTCAGCTTCAGTTTCATTTTCAGCCTTAAGCTTTTGGTTGGTTTTGGTCAAAACCATTGGCTCGTTGATTTATCTGTAACGCTGACCAAGTACTGGAAGCTGTGCCCGCTTAATTGTTTCGCTCGGATCAAAAATGTTATGTAATCGCATTATAGAAAGAGAGAGAGAGAGAGAGAGGAGAAAAAGATTGGATGATTGTGCGGATTCCAGTTCTATAAATGGAATATAATTGGAAGTTGAATGGGTCTTATTTAGGATTACTTTAGCTACCATTAGTAAAGCGTAATTTCTTGATACTTATTGATTTAATTATATAGTAATAGTAATATAGTAAGTAATACTAACCTAACCTAAGTAATAATCAATTATTATTACCCCAAAACCAAGATCTTGATCTTTAAGGGCTAAAACGTATTTAGAACTGTGAATCTCCACTACTACTTACCATATAAAAAATATGTAAAACCCCAACCGGATCTCTCAGTATATCCGCTTGGCTGTCGGCAACCGCATTTGTCGGTCAATCGAATATATACATTTATGCATTCACCATATCAAAATGGTTATTGTATTTTGATTTATATCAAAACAAACCAACCACACCCATTGGCAACCCAAATACTTCTTGGCCTTCTATCGCCGCCTGCCCTCCCATTCTCACCCTCTCGATCTGATCAGGTGAATGAAGGATTACCCAAACCCAAACCCAAGCCCAAGTCCAAAGCCCCCCAAAACCGACACCCAGTCCAAGTTTCTGAGCCAAGTGGAGCTTGTCTGCAGCTTCAAGCTGAAAGCTGACAGCACCAGTAGCACTACCACTAAGAATTACACTGTTCAAAGGGATTTGGCAATTTTTAGAGTTGGAGTCTAATTTTTATAGATATTTTCTGGCGTTCACCATAAATCAAATCAATTATCAAGTCATTAATTAATTATTACATGAAAATAAGTATATCTCTCTATTATATATAAAAGTTTTCTGCGGCACCAGTCGTGCAAACATTTTATATTTATAATAAGAGAGGGAGAAAGAGAAAGAGAAACATTTATAATAGGTGAGCGAGCGAATCGAGCGTCCCGGAGCGCAGCGGAGAGCACATTTATAAGAAGAGAGGGAGAGACAGAGATAGAGAGAAAGAGCGGAGAGAGTGTTTTAAAAACACCTTTTAAAGTGATCATAAATCACAGTTAAGTTAATAATATAACTTCGAAAAAGTATCTTCTAAGGAAAGAATTTTATATTTAAAAAATGAATTAAAAATAAATTTAATCATATCAAATTGTGAGAAATCCCTAAAAATTTCTCTCAGTGTTGGACCTGCAGTAACAGCCACATAGCTGCGGCAAAAACAAAAGCAAACAGCAAACAGTTCACTGTGTCTCTGTGCGCCAAACTGGAAAGATCGGTTTCAGGTTTCAAGGACTTTTCGGTGGACATTCACTTTTGCCTATCCAACGAACATATATACAATATGCATGTATATGAATTTTCGTACAGAACCACTCGAAAATAAAACAACAAAAACTATAGACTAAAAAAATAAAAAATACAAAACAGAAGAAACAACAAAAATCCAAAGAAACAGAGGCACAAACTCTTGAGCCGAGTAACGCTGCTGAGCCGGGCTAAACTGCATTTTTGCGTCTCGAGTTCGTCGGATGCAAGTAACTGGAGTTTTACAGCTGCTTCTTATTCCACCCAATTCCGAACCCCTCCGCGCCTGCTCCCTCTCTTTTTCCGATCGATCGAGTCAAAAGAAATCCCAAAAACTCAACCGAAAGGCCTCGCCCAAAGCTTTCAATTTGACTTTCAATTATTTCGTCTGCTGATGCTGGAAGCCTGAAGCTGCTGCTCAATAAAGCAACGGTACATTGTGCTTGCACTGTTTTTGCTTTGCTTATCTTGGCTTCGCATGCCTTCCCGTGCTCCATTGGGTGGCGGGGGGTGAGTGAGATCGAGTGGGAGCCTCAAACTCAAACATACACACACACACCCACACACACACTTGTCTCGTTTCATTTGCCGTTGCTGCTGCCCTAAGCTAGTGAGAGGAGAGGGTCGATCGACTATGAGAGGGAGTACATTCTTCGGCACTTCTCTTCTATGGTAATTCTGCAGGAGCTTTGCGAAGCCATGTTCTCTTTGAATTTATTAGTTTAAAGATAACTAATTCTTATAGAATATTTTCTTATTGAAAATGTAAAATATTAAAACTTATTTTTTATTTATAAAATAGGTACAGATTTTTATAAGAAAGAAAGCCAGGGTTCTTCATTCGTATATACTTACATATATATTACTAGGTGCCCTCTGCAGCGCTCCATGACGCCCGCCTCGCTCTCTCACATATTATAACTGTTTCTCTCTCTCCCTCTCTTATAATAAATATAAAATGATTACACGGCTGGAGCGGCAGAAAACTTGTGTATATAATACATTTGTATTAATTTGTTATGTAAATTTTTGAGGTTATATTTATATTCTTAAAAACCTAGTCAACAAGAACTTCACCTTCTCAAAAAAAAAAGATATCTCACCATAACCTTTTAAATTAACGATTTTGCTGGGTATTTCCCCATCGACTTGAGTGCTTTTGATGTCGCCAAGCATTTGTTGCATTCATTACACAATAAATTATAATACGGGTTTGCTGTGGAATCCAAAAGGTTTCGCCTGCTTTGGCGCCCCCCTCATGATCATCATGGCGTATTATCATCATCATCATCATCATCATTAGTATTATTTTGCTCCAATGCTCTTTGCGATTGCGATTGGGATTGGATAACTCGTTTCGATTCGCAGCCAAGTGCAAACTTGATTCGAAGACGTCGTCGCATCTGCAATTTTGACATTTCGAATCAACCTTGAAATCGGAATGAGCGAGTGAGATTTGCAAGCCGCCTTAAAACCAGACATCCATCCCCCTTGAACCATAAATTCATCGGTTTATGGCAATATGTTTTGAGGGTTTGGTAAAATGTGTAATTGCGATTCTGGCCATATGCTATCATAAAGCCGGCTGGCATTTTTTTTATTCTCTCTTTTTCTTTTTTTTTTTTTGCCGACTTACGACTAAGTTTGTGCCGAAAGGTCACTAGTTTCGTGGTTTCCCTTTTTGCTTTTGAGAAGCTTTCACTCAAAGCTGGGCATTTCGCTCAAGGCCTGCGCAGTGACGAAGGTCATCGAAGGACTTGCTCTTTCGCTCCCACTCGATGGGATTTTATGAATGAAATGCACAGCGCCTCCGTCACCTCCACCCACTCCACCCTCTCCTATCACCCCCCCTGAGCCTTTGCGGCTCTCTCGCTCCATCTTGTGCCCAACCTACGACAAAAATTGTGGGTATCCATGAATGAATGACGCAGTTTCTGGCGTCTGCTAGAAGGTTCTAACTGTATCTCTCTCTCTCTCTCCCTCTTTCTCTCTGCTTTTTTGTTGCTTTATCTTTCCTTTATAACTCTCGTTTTGGGCCACCATTCACGGTGACGTCAGCATGCGTAATTCCCAAACGCGTGGGCGTTAGCGGCTTGGGCATGGTCTCATGCAACAACCGTTCCGTTTCAACTTACGCAAAAGAGCGGCAAGCGACGGCGTGATTTGTCACAATTCGCATATGTTGTTGGCGACTGAAAACATCAGATAACATCCACCCCGGGGGAGTACGGAATGTGGGTGGTATTGGTATCCGAGCGGATGTGGTCGGAAGATAAAGAACCACTAACACACAAGGAAATCTGTTTGCAGTTCACTTGAGCGGGCTTTATAGATCGGCCAGGAAAGGGAGTTCAGATTTCCTGTTACCGGGAATTTTCTGATCCCTGGGACTTTTTGGGAATTTCTGACGTATTAAAAATTGTAAAATAAAAGCACTCTCTAAAAATATAGCTTATGTCATCAGTTTTTTAAATTGTTTGAAATAAAATATTATCAGAAAAAAAAAAAAAAAAATATATATAATTGCAAACCTTAAAAGAAACACACATATAAAGAGATGTGCCCCATGGGCCTTCCATAGTGTTGGGCTTAAGACCCGACTTCAGTTCATTTTACAATCCAAAGGAAGCAACGCGCATTTATGATTACATCAGTGTTCCTTTGGGCAGCAACAATATCAAACGATAATTATATATGTGTAGCTCACATTTGGCCAATTCTTCACTCCCGTCCCAACTTACAAGTGCCGCCCCCCTTCGTACAGGACTTACGTAATGCACTAGTTAAGCTTAAATTGCACTTAATTGAATGTTATATTGCTGGTCATGCGCACGCCCACGCCCACGACGTTACATCGGCGCCATACACGGGCAAAGGACACGCCCCTGTGACTGCCAACTGCCGCCTGCCGCCCACTTGCCAGAGTCCCCTGTCGTCCTTTGCTTCTCGGCTCCTGTTCATGCTGGCAGCAGGCGCCGGCAGCTTTGCCGACTCTTGCGTTTGTGTTGCAGTCGGGTCTTAAGCACTGAAAGAAAATATAGTAGCAATATATTTTCAGGGAAGTAAACAAAAAATATTAATTAATATGAATAATCCTTTTTTTTTTTTTAAATACAAACTTAAAGTTTTGTGTTAAAGTATAATTAATATATAAAATATAATATATATCTAAATCACTCTTCTTATAAGAATACCGTAAATATTCTTATCATACGGTCTCCTTTCCACAAATTTCCTTTGAGTGCACGACAAAACCACAAGGGCCAATGGGCGCCTGTCGGCTGCCAACCTCCTGTTGACTGGCGAAGGACCTCCTCCAGCACCTACTTCTCCTCCTGCTCCGTGTCTGCTCCCGCTTCACCTACACGTACCTACTCCCTTGGATTTTTGCCCTCTCTGGCCGTATGGACGCCAGTGGTGAGCCGGCTTATCGATTTTTCATTACTTACTCAATTTAACGTTGACGTCGTTTGGGGATCTGTGGCAAGTTGCTGCGAGGATGTGCGAATTTGCGGTCCTTGTTCAACGTCTCCGCCGCCCTTAGACTTCCCCCTTTTTTCTTTTTTTGCATTTGGCATCGCACTTTTGCGTTGGCGTTTGTGGACGTAAAAAGTAGAAAGAGGAAAGGTTTATTCTAGATGAGCTAAAAAGTTTTTCCCAAAGTCGACAATTAAAATGAAGGTGAAAGTTGTAGTCCATGCCGGGAATAACTTAGGGGATTAGTTAGGAGGGGAAATTGAGGTAACTAAAAGGGAGGAATGTATGGGTTCTGCAACTAATTGAAAAGAAGTAAGGAAAGGTAGGTAGACTTGAATATTATGGCATCTATAAATCTGTCTCTATATTTATTTATATATTTCATGTAATAAATATTGTATCCTCTTTTAATAGTAAATGCTTACTATTATAAATATCTTTGATAGAGAGAGAGAGAGAAAGCAGAGTATTTAAAATTCGTGCTATACATTACCCGGTAATAACATTCCCTTACGATTTTCACGCTTTTCCTTTGTCGGTCCTGGTCCTAGTCTCTTCATTTTCTTTTCATTGCTGATTTCGTTTTCTTCTTTTCCTTTTTTTTTATGCGCTGCCCACGCCAGCGTCAATGAGATTCTATTTTTAGCTAACTAAATTGCAAATAAGGCGAGTCACTCAGTCGAGAATAATACCAGCAGCGCACTCTGAAATTGGAATCGAATTTGAGGCAGCAGCAGGATGAGGAAGCTGCAGATCCAGAGGACCAGATACGGACTCAGCTTTGGTTAATCTGCGGTCCGGAGGAGCCTTTGGGCCCGTGTGGGTCGTTGTGATAAAACGTGTTAATGCTTAGCACCAATTTACGAGTATTTTGCACTTGACACCCACGCGAAATCACTCGGAAAAAATATATATATTTGAGTTAAGCTCTGAAAGTGAGCTGTCAAGTATTTAATTGATTGCATTTCGGATTTTAAGGGTACTACAAAGTATGTGCAGTTAAGGTTTAGGCTTTGACCTAAAATATATGTTCAATTAGTTTAATATTTCATTTATCATCTAATTAAACTATAAAATTTATATTTAATCTAAAAACAAATTCACAATTTCTTCGAGTGAACCACAACCCCATGAAAGTGAGAGAGAAAACCCAGTTACAGCTTGTAATTTGCAGTGGTTCCCTCCTTTTAGTCTCTCCACAAAACCCAAATCCCTGACCCTGCCGCTGGGCATGGCCTTACGGTGTCCCCGGCTTACCGGCGTCAGGCAGGCGACAGGATATTATCCACTTGGCTTAGGTGTTGCCCAAGTGTCGCTGTTTCATGCTCCACTCGCCGCTCTTCGTCTTCGACAACTTGCCGCAGACCAACTTTCAATTTCCAACCAAAAGTGGCAACAAAATATATATATAAAAAAAAAAGAGAAATATAATAATAATTGTTGTGCGTGTGTGTGAGTAGCTGGGGCTTTGTATTATCAAATTGGTTCATGGCAATTCTTGTGCGTTTTGTGTGCCGCCGTTGCAGTTGCGATTGGAGTTTCAGATGGAGACGCAGAGGGAGCTAGGAGCTGGGAGCTGGGAGGTGAAGCTGCGAGCTGAAGCTGAAGCTGGAACTGCACGAGCTCGTTAGCGGAGGCTGTTGCCTCCATGGAGGCGTTGTTGGTTACTTGGTGACTTGGTTACTCGGCCCGCCAGCGGCTGAAGAGTGTTAGGACACACAGCAGCTGCAACCAGTTCCAGCCGCAAGCCATTCTAATGTGTCCGTGTGTCTGCAAAGTGAGCGTTGTCACAGTGGACATTGGTTTTAGAAGAAAAGTGTGAAAAGATCTTAATTTAAAAGGAATTATGATCAGAAGTTTAGTTTAGAAACAGAAAAGATTAAGGCTTTGCTTTTGATTATTTTATTAATTGTTTTAAAGTATTAATAATAATATTTTTGTTCTTTATTTGTTGAAGAAAATATTAAATTAAATTGGATAGGATTTTCTGTTTGAATATTCAAGTATTTCAATATTTATAGGAAACCTTTTGGGCTTGTCATCTTGTTTCTTTTTTCATTAACTATATAATTTATTTTATATCACGAATATTAAATATTTAAATACCCCAAAACTTGTAGAATTTTATTTGCAATTTAGTATTAACATTTTTGTTCATTTTGTGCTTGGAAAATCCCATTAAAAGCCATATTTTGTTACCAATTTATTCCCTTAAACGAGTCCTGACTGTCTCTGCAATTTATGTGGAGTGCATGCGTTGCATGGCTCTTACTGCGATTGCCCTTGGAGTCGTTTCTTGACGTGCTGCAAAAAATTGGCAAAAGAAAAAAATAAAAACACTCACACTTTCCGAAAACTCCGAAACACGGACACAATTAAGGTCGTTTCTGCGTGGGCGTGTGATGATGAGGAGATCGTAAATATCTGCCTCCGCCGGCGGCTAGAACGTGTCTGGAATCCGGGATGCTTGCTTGCTTGCTTGCCACTTACTAAAAAACCAGCCAAACCGTTGTTCATTCTGTTCCCCCAATCTTCTGCCCGGCCAGCCTCAGGCCTTTTAGCCGATCCACGCGGCGTATACGTAATATTTGAGCTGGGTCTCTCCACAGCTGCCTTTTGACTTTCACTTTTTGTTTGCCTTTTGGCTGGCTGGCTGGCGGCAGTGTGTTTTTGCTATTTGAAATTCTTGCATAAAAAGCGAATGCAATTATCGGTTAAATAACATTACGAAGTACAGAAAATATTTAATCAGCTGCAAGGATACATATATATAATTTTATAAGTGAGTAAAAAGTGTGGCCCTGAAAGAACTATATGCCTACATTCACTCACAATTCTTGGACCCACTAGACTTTGCTCTTAATTCAATATTTCAACAATTCACTTTGCATTCTCTCTCGGCCAGCAGCCATAATCAAACGACATTTTTTTCCACTAAAGCCACTAAAGAACGGCAACGGCAACAACAGCAACTAGTAACAGCTGCTGGCCAACACCCAATATGGCTAACACAGACACATACTTGGGAGCAGATTTGATTGCATTAGAGTCTCGCTGCAGCCTCAAGGGGTGGGGTGGGGTGGAGTGTAGTGTAGTGTACAGCCCAACACAAATTTTTGTTGGAAAATGCAACAGAAGCGGGCTGTGATCTGAACTGAACCGAGCTGAGCTGGGCAAACTAAACCAGTCTTGAAAGGTGTCTTTTATATATCTATCTATATTAACCTGGCACTGAGACATCGATATATACACACATCTATGTATATATATATCTCTATAGAGACCAAAAGTAAAGCAAAACACTTTTTGGCCAGCCGAGCAAAAGTAAAGTCTCAGTCGCGTCGCGTCAACAAGTTCCAGCCAGAACTTGTTGCTGTTTGTGTTGTTTATTGGTTGTCTTGAGGTTTTTACTCTGCCAGTTATTGTTGTTTCTGCGGTTAAACCAAAGCACTGGAGCATACACCAAGCTATTTGCTATATAAAAAGTCAGACGACTGCGGTTGGGGACTTGACAAAAAATAAATGAAATTAAATCAAATAAAAGAATGTATTTTAAAAATGATGAGAGGGGGTGGTATCTACAGGAAAAGTTATTAAAATAAAATAAATGGGGCGGTACTAAAAAATGAGATCTTCTAACCTAAGATTAATATTTTTAAGTAACTGAATATTACGAAATGACTTGACCATTTGATTTAATGATTAATTTTCAAGTGATTGCCTAAATTCCAACTTGTTGCTTATAATCATTATTAATTTCCTATTTCGTGACTCAATCCCTTTCGGTAAATGATTAGTTTTATAATGTTGGCCTATCCCATCAGATTATCTATTAATTTAGGGTCTAGAAATCGTTGAAGTAACTATTTTAAATTAATTGTGTAATTTATTATTATTTTCGTTAGCTTCTTTTTTATATAACTTTGTAAATATCTACCATTTATAAGTGATTATGTATTTAATTTGTAATCATTTGAGAGTTCTTTGTTGCCTTTTTTGTCTTCGTAAGCTATCTCTATTATTTTCCATCTCTATTTTTATATTTGTTGTATTTTAATCTGCTTATTTTATTTTTAAATTGATTATCTGAATGGGTTTTATTTATATCATTATTAAAATCATTTTTAACTATTTTGATAGTTATTAAAAGTATTTCTGGAAATATTTATTGACTTAATTTAAGAAGGTATTAAAAGTATTTCTGGAATTATTTATTGGCTTGATTTAAAATATTTCTAAATTATTTATTGCTTTAATTTAGGTTTGAAATAAAATTCTTTTAAATATAAATCCCTTGACTTTGCTTTATATTTCAATTTCCCTGTCTTATCCAACTGCTTAACTTTATAATTAAGATTATATTTAGCACTTCTTGTACTTTTATTTTTCATACCCAATGCACTTTAATTTCTTAAGTATTTTCCTAATCAAATTCACTTGTCTTTCAGTTTCAGTTTTGTTATCTCCTCGTTTTTTCAATATTAATTTTTTGTATTTATTTCTTGTTGTTTTTATTGCCGCTTTTTGGTATTCAACGTTGCGGATTTGAGTGAATAAAAAAGCAATTTGAACGTTTCTTGTTTTGCGACTATTGGTGCGAGTGTGTTTATGTGTGTTTGGCTCTCAGCGTAGTAAACACATTTTGAAAATCGAAAGCAAGGTCTTTTCTGCAGACAAGATTGTAGTGTTGTTGTTGTTGTTGTTGCCGCCGTTGTACCTTTAAGCTTCGTAGTTTTAGTTTAGAACGTAATTTATAAATTAATTATTGGCCGGAGTCACATGTTTGGGCCACGAATTCGAGCGCGCTCTGCCATCTATCTCAAAACGTATTAACAATTATTTTTGCCGTTTGTCGTTTTTTTTCCCCCCCGCTTCTCATTTGCGCTTTGTAGGGCTTTAAACTATTTTTACATGGGCAAACAAACAAAAGGGCGGCGCACAGAATGCGAAAATGGGAAATGCATATGTTTGAGATAGCAATGCCACCACCCCCAGAGCCATTATTCCCTTGCCACCACCCACGGAAGAGGTAACGCTGCTTTCGGCACGTGTCTGTCAGCGCCCTCGACGTCACCGGCAACTAATTGCAATTAGCAAGGCCCACGGAGGCAGCAGTAGCAACAGCAGTGGCAAAAAACGGCAAACCATAAACATCAGCGATAGCTTCTGGGGTGTATCTGGCGTGTGCAAGAGCTCGATAAGCCGCTGAGTCCTGACACTCTCTGGGATATCATTAGGGTGTATTTTTAATGGCAATTGGGAGGTTTGCTCTCACTGATCTTTGGCTGGAAAAAATCTCAATCTAGTTTATAAAATGTATTTATCGATAATTTATTTAAAATCGATATATTCGATTGAAAATCGGTAGATATACAAAATGTACTATGATAGGAATATACTTTTAAAGGGGTTTCAGCCCAAAACAAAACTAGTAGCTAGATTTAAGGCTTATACTAATTCTGGTTAGAAAAGTACCAAGCATAAAAATATATAAATAGCTACAGGTAGCAAAATTCCATAGAAATATCGATATTTCATAGAAATGCATATATATTTCATAGAAATATCGATATTTCATAGAAATACTTTTTGATAAATATATACTGAGATGCATGTAATCATTTTCCCCACAATTTTATGAAAAACTTTGTAATTTACCATTTATGGGAATGCTTAAGTTTGATTTATTTTACTTAATTTTTTACAATTTTGTGCCTTTTTTTAAGTCGACTAAATTTATTTTACTTAAAAATTCATATTGAATTTATTGTTATCTTTTACTAAATTAAAATACAAATTTGTATAGTATTTTTGCATACATAAAAAGATCACAGGGCGTATGCAAAATATTGGTATTTTAATAAATTTCAATTTCTTATGAGCAGCTTATTATTTAAATTAGTATATATGCCAAATCTTTAATTAAACCTATTAATTCTTTTAAGAACCAGTTTGTTTGAATAGAATATAGAATTCCATAACATAAATAATATATAGTTGAATGTTTAACACGGCGTATACGCAATATTTGATTTTTGGTAATTGCTTTAGAAATGTTGTGATCTTTTTAATGTAGTATTAAACGCCTTAAAATCAATTAATTTATTAACTCATTGTCGAAGACAGCTCTTCAAATGCTCTTCTTCAAAAGTAATTCTCTCCAAGAAGCCTTTCGTGGATTCTCTCAACTTTGCCGTCTTTTCTACCGAATTTGCAACCCACACGGCGTATACATAATCTCAAGTGATTTGACGAAAATAAACAACTCATTGAAGAGCAGAACAAATATGCGAGATCCTCGTATAAAAATAAATTGTTTATTTCTAAAAATAAAGTAAATCGAGCGAAATAGTTTACCAAACAAAGGCAACAAAGAAATCAACAAAAATATCAAAAACAAAACAAAAAACAACAAAAAATCGTGTGGAAACTATTAAGCTGAGCTTTTAAAACATTAAGCTTTTGAGTAAACTGCATTGATTAGGGCATTGATTAATGAACACATTTTCCGATCAAATTTGTTATATTTAATTAATTTATGTTTTTTGTGTGCGACTGCTAAAAAGCTCCCCCCCAGCGCTGCTTCTGACGTAATTTTTTTGCCGTTACCAAGAGGCCAAAGCAAAAACAAAGCACTCACTCACACTCACACAGACTTCTTCTGATCGAAGTTTGCTCGCTTTGCCGGTTTCGAAAAGGCAACAACAACAACAAATCGAGAGAAAAAATCGAAAGAAAAAAAAAAATTTTTAGAGAAGAAACGGCAAAGAAAACGAACAAATAACAAAATATATGTATAAATATATATATATAATAAATCGACAAGACACAGCACACAGCAGCATAGCAACTAGTGGCGGTGGCGTAAATATAATTAAACTTTCGAATGGGATCAGCAGCAGCTACAGCCGCAGCAGCAGCAACAGCAGCAACAGCCGCAGCCGCAGCAGCAGCAGCAGCAGCAGCAGCTCTTGCAGTTTCATTTTATTTGATTTTCACTCAATTGAGCGAGCGAGCTTTCCGCCGCCTCTTTTTGCCGCAGAGCTTTTCCCACTCAATTGGAATGGTGGCCGCGCGTAGTCAAGTTTCATGCCAACGCCGAATGCCGTTGAAATCAGTCGTTCAACGAGAGTGACCGCGTGCGAAAGCCAGAATCAAGACCCATCATCATCCACACAGCTCAGCAGCGCTGATACTATACTAGCTAAAGCCTATATATAGTATATATATTTAAATAAGAGTGCCAAGGCGCAGATACAAGCCCAGGAAGAAGCACCCGCAGCCAGATATCTCTCCCCGAGAAAAGTTGAGAAAAGCCCCCCTTCAAATAGAAAAAGGGAAAAGCGAGGAGAACATTCTAGAAACTGGCAACTGGCAACTGGCGACAGGACTGTTGCTTCCATCGCTCACTGACTACTGACTGGTTCAAGTGGCCCAAAGCGCACCCCAACATATGTTCGCCTGGCTACACCCAAGCTGAGATACCTTTCGGACCATATGTTGTTGTTTTTGGCCAGGAGCTAGCTGCTGTCGCTGCCTCCTTCTACAGCGTTGTTTCGTGTGCGCCGTGTGACCAAAAAAATATATAAAATATACACTGATACATCTCCCAAAAAAAAGATAAAATACGAAATAAAAAACGAGCTAGAAAAAGATATAAAACAACAGCAGAAAATTTTGCGAGTGCGCGTGTGTTGCATTTATTTGTGAGTACAAGTACCTTCGTCAAGTGGTGTAAGGAAGTGCAATTGAAACAACAAAAAATAAAAACCAAAGGCAGTGCTAATTGCTAAGGCCGCAGAAAGGAACCATCTGGAGAGTGCATACTCCCATATATATATATATATATAAATATTATATATCCTGTCGCTCGTCGCATCCAGCAGCATTCTTATGAAACCGGAAAATTGGCATGAATCGTACAATGCAAAGGTAAATGTCAAGACCACGCCCACAAAAGAGACAGCACACCAAACAGCCACCTACAAGCACCCACCTACTAGCAACACCCACCCACCCACTGCCACCCATCCAGCCCCATTCATGTTGCAGCATATGGCGAAACTTAAATGCGCAAAAATCCATCTGAATCTGATTTTGTATCTGTATCTGTATCGCGCCTCGGCTGCTTCTGCTCGCTCGCTCTCTCTCTATCAATGACAAATCTCGTTAAAGTTGTTTTCTGTTTGTATCTTTTTTTTTTATGTATCTTTAAGTGCGTTTATGGCAGCGTCGAGAGTCGTCTCTCAACTGTTTATTGTTGTAGTTCGGTTTTGGCTCATTAGGTTTGAAGAATTCGCAATGATTATTATTGCTTATTGGTCTCGTATTGAATTTCCTCTAGAGTAGAAGCATATAAGCAACAGATGTTTCGCGTGGCAGGAGGCCCAAGATGAGGCAGATTGAGAAAGAAATTGATGAAAAAGGGTTATACTGCTCGGAATGAGCATTAATTCGAATGTGAGTTGTGCCTGGAATTGAATTGAATTGAGGTATCACCTTTTTTGGTGCTAAGAATGTAGGAATTGGATTTGTAGTTTTTATATGAAAATATGTACACTGAACTTGGAGATACTTTTAATTCTGTGTTGTTTTTTGGTTCACAGTTGTTCTAGATTTCAAATATTGTAATAAATAAATTATATTTGTTATTACAATAAAAAATAAATAAGTTCAATTTCTTTAGCGCATTATCAGTAAATATAATTTTACTGAGCCTGAAATTTCGATTAATAATAATAATATAGTTAAAATATATACATATATAGTTAATTCTACAACTTGTAAACTTTAAATTGATATTTTTTTTCATGAGTAGAGTAAATAGAATACTTTTGAAAAGGGTTCTCCTGACTTTGTTTAATTGCTTGTTTCGTTTAGTTTAAAGTTGTTTTTAGTGACACATTTGTCACTCGTTTCTATGCAAAAAATTCCACATAATTGCTCACTTTACTGGGGAATCTTTCAAGTGATCTGGCAAAGTATTCCAATATTATTTTTGCATTTTGAAAATATCATTAAGAAAACTCCTTGAACGCATTACTGCGTAGTTTTATTGGCATAGTAAAAACTAAAGTTTTTCGTACGACATTCAAACGAATGCAATGCCTATCCACCAGCGTCGCTGGAATTTTAAAACGGAATCGGAATTGGAATTCGAAATTGGTATTCAAATTCAATATCGAACACATAATGTCGTCTGCACACACGCAGTCCATATACCGCAGTATATAAAAGTATCTAGGCACATATCCGGGTTCACCAGCTACGTCAGTTTCGGCTTCAGCCTTAGTTTTTTCAGTGGTTTGTGCAGTGAAACCTCACGACTTGGTCTTGGTCACTGTTTTCGTATTTTATATATCTATTTTTTTTTTTAGTTATTTGTGTTTTTCTTTTACTGGTCTGGGCCACCGTTTGTCTGGTCACGTGTAGCGTAGGCCAACAAACGCAAATTACATTTGACGTTGCATGCAACAACAGTAGCAACAACAACTACTATAACATGGAACAACTGAAGCAACTGAAGCAACCCTCACTAATTACATTACATTATATATAACACTTGGCGCAATGGCTGTATTTGTATTTCGTTCACGTTGTGTCACCTGAATTGGAATTTAAATTTTTTATAGTTTTGTTCGCCAAGACGCATTTGATACTAGGAGGCAGGCAGCGGTCCCCCATAAAAGAAATTATGTAAACAATAATAGTTGGTGGAAAATGGGGAAAGGTAAATAATAAATAAATACATACCACGAGATACAGATACAGATACTTCAATACGAAGTTTTCGTTTGTCAAGCCTTATTGTTGTTTGAGGCACACAGAACATTCGGTTTTGTTTTTGTTTAAACAGTTTGCCGTTTATTTATTTTTGCTCCACGAACACACTCAATGGGGGGGTCTATGGCAACATTGTTTCTATCTAATCCCCCGCTGCACTTGTTTTTCGAAAACAATCGAAATGTATCTCTAAAGGTATCAGTAGCTGTATCTCTAGCTGTATCTGTATCTGTCACTGCGGCGCATGCAAATGTCTGGCACATATTTGCTTAGTTGACCAACGCGAGCTTCATATTTTTCTTGACCATTTTTCTCGGGTTTTTTTCTGTTTTTTTTTTTTGCTCAGTTTTTTTCTGTTTTTTGTAAGCTGAGGTTAATAACCTGACTTTAAATTAGCCAAGCTCAGCCGCCAGCTCTACCTGAGTTGCTGATGTATCTGTATCTTGAGCTTCAACGCTCCCCTTTCCCCGTTACGATGTTTGCTGGCTTCTGACCCCAATCAGAATCCGAATCTGAATCCCAAGCCGAATACGAATACATAATAATTCCAGCTCCGGGGCAAATCCGTGAAGTGTATTTATCTCGCAGATATTAATTACGAGGGCCAGGCCCAGAACGTGTCTGAACGTAAGCTGATTATGCCTCGCTTGTCTATTTTTACAAACGGAGATTCGGGAATCTCAACCAAAAAAAAAAGAAAGAAGAACAAAATTTAATTATGCAACAAGAGCTCGGAGCTATCTCTTTGTTGAGATTCCCCGCAAACGGGGGCGTTTGATTTATTCCTCCAGAGAGACCGAGGATCGTTGCAGATCGGAGATCTCAAGTGCTCTGTTTTGGCCAGTTTTCCCACCTGAGCAGCAGCGGCAGCAGCAGGTTGTTGCCACAACAGCCTAATTGCAGTTTGCGTGGCCCGACTTCGTGACTTGTAAATAACAGAAATCATGGCGAAAACAACAAAAGCGTTTTGGCTTAATGATGCAGATACATATAGAGATATATACGAGTATGTACGTAGGTATAGCGGCAAAGAGCCATAAAACTGCGTGTTGAATAATTCTTTTGATTGCCGCTGGAGAAGGGAATGAACCGGGAGTGCCTCACGTTTCGTATCTCCCTATTAACTGTTGGTGTTATACAATGCCTCATCTCTTATCAAAGTCATTGGAAACTTGCTCTTATCTGGGACTTATACCTATGTATATCTTACATATCTTACACTTGACTGTGAATAACCTTTTTATCTTGATTGTTTTTTTTTTTAACTTTTTAAATAATTTTAAAGTTATATTTCGTGGGTTATTTGTAAGCAAAGCAATATCTTGAAATTACAGAAGTAAGGAATATAAAAAGGAGTTTAAAAAAGGGTTAAAATCGTTATTTAAAGACTTTATATAAATATTTATTTACTGGTTTACCCATAAACATAGCTTAAAAACTTCGTATAAATTACAATATCTAGAAATTCCAGAAGTAAGAAATATAAAAAGCTATAAAAGAAGGTTTAAAATCTTTATTTCAAGAAGATATATAAAATATATATATAAATAGTTACTTGTTTACCCATAAACATACCCTGGAAATACCTTCAACTCATTTTAAAGTCATATTTAATGGAATACTTGTGAGCAAAGGGTTGAGAGATTAAAAAAAAGAAATTTAAAAAAGTATAAAAGAAGGCTTGTTTACCCATAAACACACCCTTACAACTCCCTTGATCGCTTTTAAAGTTTCCTAAAATATCAATATCTGGAAATACCATTGTTAAACTCATTTAAGCTCTTTAAACAATAAAAACCTTTTTATTTTGTATTGTTCTTGGGTTATATTTATCAGTTTAAAACAGACGATGTTCTCATTATTTTTAGTTAAACTCTTTTCACCCTAGATCTTTTCTTTAACTACGAATGATGATCTAGTTTTTTCCCCCATTTGTTAACCTATTTTCCCGCTACCTAAAAAAATACAATAATTTGCATATCAACCCATTTGTTGTTAGGAAAGGTGGTTTTCTCTATCGGGTTTCGTTTGCATTTGGCACACGACGACATCGGGCTTTAACATATTTTCCATTATGCATGAGTGTAGCCTAATCAGAGTTGCATTGGGTAACAACAACAACACAACTTTAGCTTCAAGATGGTAAAACAAAACCCTTTTTTTTGTATTTCGTTATTTAAAAATGCAATCAACTTTGATAACTTTCGTGTTGTTGGTGTTTTTGTGCTCTATTTAGTGTTGGTTGCGTTGTAGGATTGTTGTTGTCGAGCTGCTACTGCTGCAGTTGTTGTTGTTGTTGTTGTGGTTGTTGTTGTTATTGATTGTCAACCTTCAGCGAACAACATTGTTGTATGCCGCACACGGCGAAGGTCGGCCACTGCGTTCGTTGTCCGTCGCATTTGCTATACACTTGAAATAAAATAGAAAATAGTCTTGTTAAAATTACAAATTTTATTGAAATCAGGGTTTTTTTTTTTAATGTTTAACACTTAAAAATATGTACTCAGAATATTTAAATCGTTGAACTCTAAGTAGAGCAGGAAATTATACCAAGTTTTTCGATATTTCTATACTTTATTATGCCAAAATGCAGTATTTTTTAGCTTCAGCTCAAAGGCAGAAAAAAATCAATAGAAAAATTTAACAAAACATATTGAAGGGTATTGATTTTTATAAATAACCCTTGGGACTTTAGGGAGAACTGAAAAATATAAATAAGTTTTCCATATTTTGATATTTTCTAATGCTAAATTCGATTATAAATCGAAAAACAATTTAATGCAGCAAAAAGCAATAGGAAACCTTAATAAAAAATATCGAAGGGTATTGATTTTTATTAATAAATCTTTGCACTTTAAAAAGAGCTGCAAAATGTATATAGGTTTTCTATATTTCGATTTTTTCTAATGCCAAAATTGATTTTAAATCGAAAAACCATTTAAATCGGATTATAAATTGAACTATTATCTGTTTAATTGAAAGATTTTGATTTACAAAATATTTATATTCTCCCAATTGAGCTATCAATTTTCCCTGTGCATATTATGTCTATCATTGTTGTTGTTCCTAATGCAGCTGCTACTATTATTGCTGTTTTTGTTGTCGCCCGGCCTATCGGCATTTATTTCATGCACAAAAAAAAAACAAACTAAAAAACTAAAACTGAACTGAACCAAACTGAACGAGCTTTGAGCTATATGCATTTACATACATTTGGATACCACAGACAGGCAGACAGCCGCCTATATATCTTTGACTTTGATTATATATATATACTTACATGTACAGTGTGTATATACAGCTGCGAAAAAAAAAATAGCAGCACTTGCCCGACCAAGATTTAAATAGGTGTCCT
>JAEIHY010017548.1:0-36246 GCA_018904565.1 Drosophila tsacasi | reverse complement strand
AAAAATGTTGGTGGTTTTCTGTGGCACCGAGGAATTACTTTTCAGCGTTTTTGCAGCGGATTTGGTTTCTGTGGCACCCCTGAATATTTAAAATCAGATTTCCTAGCATACAGTTGGGGTGACCGAATATTTTTGGTTTTTTGGGGGCTCGTTGGTCTGCCATGTGTGTGCATAGAAATGAACACACAATTTAATATAAAAAAAAAACTACTTAAGAAACTGCTACTATAACCAAACAGATTACAGAAATATTCATTGATAAAGTTAGCCACAAGGTAAACCCTTCAATGGCTCAATTGCTGATAAACTATTGCCCGGCATGATGGGTATTTACTTGTTACCTTCCAAGTAAATCATTAATCGATGGAATTTTTTTAATGCCAACCACCCTACTATATCTCTAAGCTACATATATCTCTGAACCGTATCACAACTGCAAATCCTCTCATGAGAGCCACTAGACCAACGTCATAAAATCAAACGTCAGGTGAATGGGCACACACGAAGCCGAATATGTTCGGCAATACTCGAGCAAATACAGCTGTATATATGTTTAAATGTTATATATAGGACGGTCTGCCGTCTGATAACTCAACTCGACTCGAGACGATTAGAGGGCCTGATAATTCCTCTACGAGATTGCCGGCGATTAAGAACCGGGGTTTATATATGTAGCATATGATCCGCACCCATTGAGCCATCCACTGGAGTGCACTCCAGTCTAAGTTGAACCACGTTCACGTTCGGGTTAAACGCAGCGGTCACTTCTCCAGGCAAAATGGCTACGACCACGAGGTGATCTTTATACAAAAATATAAAAGTGCAACTTAGGAGTAAAGTGACTAATTAAAAAATGACTTTACATGTGCCAAAGAATTCGCGTTTGAATGAGCTCCAATAGTGACATAGTATTCGCTTTTAAGCTCTTCGCAATGAACTCTTTCTTTTGTTATAAACTGCTACAATTTTCTAATTTAAATTAATTTAAAATGATGAGGAATTTCTACTTATAAGTAAAAATATATGTATATATTGTGTACGTTATTTATTAGCCAATAATTGACCAGAACCTCTTCAAGTTTAGTGACATCAATAGATACGTTAAGACCAATTGGACACTCGTAGTCCGCATGATATATAACTGATTGTTTACTTTCTAAAATGTAATAAATTATCTTTTAGATTAAGGTGTCATAATTCGTGAATTGTCTGTTTATTCGATTATTAAATGGGAGTTGTTTTAGTAACTCATTTATTCGACTAAAAATGTATGCTTCTTTAAATTAATAAGTTGTAACCTTTGCAAAGGATATATAATACTTTCCGTGGAATACAAGAAGAGTGCTAATAATATATATAATTTTATGGCTTTCAAGTTTCTTATTTTTTCTAAAACTAATTAACCAATTATCCTCTCTTCCAGCCGCTCTTCCTGCTGGCTTTTGCAGCGCCGCCAGCTGGACAACATCTCCACAGTCCTGGCCGAAATGATAGCCACCGCCATGCTGATGTTCCTCGGCTGCATGGGCTGCGTCCAGAACTCCGTGTTCAGCAACTCGAGCTTCCAGAGCGCCGTCAACTTTGGCTTCGTGGTGCTGATCTGCATCCAGTGCTTTGGCTGTGTGTGTGGCGCCCACCTGAATCCCGCCGTCACCCTGGCCACCTATGTCTACGATATGATCTCACTGCCCATGGCCTTGGCCTACTTTGTGGCCCAGATGGTGGGCGCCTTTATTGGCTATGGTCTGCTCAAGGCCGTGTTGCCCGATAATGCCATCTACAGCTCCGATACACCCGACGGGGTGTGTCTGACATCTGTGGATAGCACTTTGACGAGCTGGCAGGGCCTGGCCATTGAGTTCCTGATCACCTGCGTCCTCATCTCCATCTGCTGCGGCGTCTGGGATCCCAGGAATGCCAAGAAACAGGACTCGGTGCCAGTGCGGTTTGGATTGGCCATTGCCTGTCTTTCACTCACGGCGGTAAGTTTTTTTGAGAAGGCATAATGAGAAACTTCTTAAATTAGAATATGGATAGGTTTTGGAAATTGTTTTTTAAGCAATTTGCATTAGAATTATGTATACTAAAGAGCAATATTCGGTATACTCTATAACCTTAAACTATTTTTAATGCTATTTAGAAATGCTAAGCACTTTAAGCTGATACTATAAACATTCCTTATCAATATATAAATAATATATTGTTTAAAAGTCGCAAAAGCAATCAGCCAAATTTCAAGTTAATTATTAGTAAAGATAACATTCCTTCAAACTTGACAGATATCAGTTTTATTACTTTCAAGATTAATAAAAATCGTGACATTAAATGTGGTATAAAAAAGGCAAAAACACCAGGAAGTCTGCAGTTCAATATAACATTTTAATATATATTTCTTTTAAGAGTTAATTTCTAAAAAACGTAAAGAATATGCAGTTAATATACATAAGTTTCCCTTATAAAAGATCCACTAATAATTAACAAATTAATTATTAATCATTTCCAAAAATCCAGGGCCAACTAACCGGTGCCAGCATGAATCCCGCCCGATCCTTTGCCCCGGCCATTTGGAATGGATTCTGGGAGCATCACTGGATCTACTGGGTGGGCCCCATGGCCGGATCTCTGGTTACCTCCGTGATATACAAGTTCGCCTTCCGGCGAGAGGCGGACGAGGACGCCGAGCTGGAGGAGTCCACCATGTCGACGAAACGAACCTTCGAGGTGGATTTTGCATAGTTAGGGCTTAGGGATTTATAGTCCCCGTAAGCTAATCGTTTTATCGTTTAAGTTGAAGTTGCGGTTTTAGTTTTTAAGTTCGTACAAAATAAACGGCAGTCGCCGTCATAATCATAATGTAAATGCCACTGTATATGCTTATCTGAGCGAGATTAATTCGATGCCACCGCAAACTACTTATCGTTAATATTTAATTGCGCATATATGGTACACTTGATCAAATAAACCACACACCACTCACGGTAGCCACAAATGGTGAGCTTACGTTTATTGCCCTCCTTTTCACGTTTTCACTACACTTGAAGCCTGGAATTAAGGGTTCCTAAATGGGCTTTTGCAGGGTTCGGTAGCGTGGCATATAGCCAGATCTTGGGCAAATGTGTTGTTGCCGAATTTGAACTTCTTTTTTAGGGGATCTCAAATCCACAGCCATAAAAAAAAAGCCTCTGGGCAGCATCTGTAAATCCGGCTGCCTTATCCGCTGCACCTTCTCCGCATTCTTGACATGCTCCTTGAGCATTCGCATTATTTCCGTATCGAATTCTGGGGGCGCGGGCTTGGTTTCGGTAGCCCAGTAGAATATATATATTTTTTCGAATTGATATTTATATTAATACACAATAATTTATATTAATACACAATATTATACATTAATATATATTAATACATCATATTTACTCACAATAAAAATACTACTTAACACTTAGCACTTATAATACAAATTTGGCAATCTTTTTTTAGGCTTTTCTGAACCTTTACTTCTTTGATATTTTTTATTAACTTCACTTAACATATAATACATACATATAATACAATATATAATAATAATAATATAGATTACCTGAGAAAACCGAGTTGCCCAAGAAAACATCGGCAAATAAGGTGTATTTCGAATACACTACGTGAACATTTTTGGTTAAGTTAGCATTATGTTTCGGAGGGCATCTAGGGTTGTGACCTTGGTTAAAATCACAAATGTCCTAGCTAAAACTGAACTAAAGTAAGTATCTTAATTATCATAAAACCATTAAGTCACTCTATATCCCTATAAAATATATATTCCTTATTAACTACCTTATACTTCCTTACAAATTATATATACCCCATAGAAGTAGCCGTCCCTATAGCGACATTTTCCGAGGCGGCAAGGGTGGCGGCATTGATTCCTACCATGTGGTATGTATCTCGGAGAAGAAAAGCAGATATCCCCAAAATTTGATAATATTCCTCGCATCAGAAACTACTTCAAGTAAATAAAGGTAAGGAGGCCAAAATCATGGAGTTAACCGCACAAATCGAAGAGCTGCAATCGAAGATCAAGGCTTTGCAGAAGCTGAAGTCGGCGGAGGCCAAGAGTGCCCTGGCAGAAATGGAAGTGATCCTAAAGGATCTAAAAGATGCCCTCCGGAAACTAAGAATGAAGAATTAAAATAAAAAAAATATTAACAAAAATATGTACTTCCTTTTTTTGTAACAATCAAAGTGCCCTGGAAATTCCCTTCCACTTTTAGTTTAAACAAAAAATCTCCAGTAAGCTGCCACAATGCTCCGGGGGGCTGGTAAAACCCCATACTTCGTTAAGTCCATCGGTGGCCTAGTTAGAAGCTCGTTCAAATACACTCCAAATTCCCATTGTTGTGTATATAATTCTGTGCAAATTTTAAACAAAAATGTACGCCCCTATTCCTTCGCTTTGAAGCCTCTCCAGGACGTGGAACGCAAGCATGTGGTATGTTTTTCCAAGAATATTCTTTTCAAAAACTAATATTCACATTCTTGAAGGCACTACTACATGTTGATGCCAATAAACAGGCCAGGATCATGGCATTAATAAAACGTATTAGATCCTTCGAGGCCCTGATTAATAAACGGCAACAGGATCGCCTCACAGAAAAGTCGAAAATTGTACTTGAAAATCTTTTATTGGTCCTCAAAGATTTGGAAAAGGCCCTCCGAGAGTTAAGGCAGTTATTATAATTTTTAAATTCCTTTTCTTTTTTTGTTATATTTAAATATATAAAATCTTATCTACATGAAGTCTACATTAATTTTGTTTTAAGTTCTAGTTCAGAGCAGAGCATACTTTTTGGCTCAGATTTTACAAAATCCTGTTGGCATGTAGAAAAAACTCATTCCAAATTTGTAAGAAAATATTTTAAAATTTGTACATGTTTAATGGGACTGCTTATTTTTTTTCCTAAAATTCCATGCACAACCTGGGTTTGAAAAATATATAAAAATTTTAGCCATTAAACAAAAATCTTTAGGTTTTTTAAATTTTTATTAATACAAACCACCATGAACAGCTTATTTCGATCTGTTTTGAACTACTTAAGAGGCAATACCATAAGGTAGGTGGGTTTATATAGAATAATGAAGATATTACAAGCCTTTAACTCACCAGGCGCTACCTGCTGGTCCTGCCCGATCTTGGCCGTACAAAGAAACAGCTGAAACTGGAGGAGTTGAGACATGTAAGTCCCTAAATATATAGATTATAGCATGTTAACTCAAAACCCTTCAAGGAATTCGCCCTGATGGACCTGCATTGGTGTGAGCTTTCCTTAGAACAGAAACGCGTGGAGCATATGCTCACTGACCTCACCCGGTGCATCCGTGGCCTTGAATACGATCTGAAACTAAACTCCGACCTGAGGAAAGAGGCCAAGAGGAAAGCCAAGCAGGGCGGCCCTAAATCAACGCCCGATGCCCCGGCAAGCGATAAGAAATCACCTAATGTCGGTGATTTCAGCGAAAGTAAAGTCCCCCCGAGGGCTTCCCCTGAAAAACAAAAGCAGCAGCAAAAGCAGCAGCAGCGGCAGCAACGGCAGCTATAAAAGCCCTCAGCCTCCATGAGACTGACATTCATAGACATCTCAGCGTTTGCTCTACCATGAAGTTCCTCGGACTCTGCTGCCTGCTCATCCTGGCTCTTTTGGGCTGCCTGCCCGCCCCCGGCGATGCCTCGCCTTCTCGTCACACTGGACCTGGTTCCGGGCCTGGATTTGGACCCGGCAGCAATCCCTTCAGAAATCCGAATCCCCAGCCACGCCCCTTTATCTACGACTCCCCTATACCCCGGCCAGGTCCCAAGACCATGTATGCCTGAAAATATAGCAAAATGAATAAATAATAAATTGTATTTTGAATATCACTGGAGATGGGGGATTTTTTTGTATTTGTTCTTATCAGGTAGAGCAGAGCAAGCAAGCCCTCTGATAATGTGTAAACATCTGAACTGAGCTTTGTTTACACTTAAAATAATTTAAAGTGAATCACTTAAATTGCAATTGCTTTAAAGTGCAACCAAAAGGGAAGCTAACTTGGGAAAGCAGCTGTTGGCATACGAAGTTTGTATACCCTTAAATTAAGGATTTTTATTATGAAAACTAATCATAACTAAGCCAAAAATGCTCTAATTTTAATTCGGAAAGCTTTCCTAAGCAAGTTATTATTTGCTTACAAAATCGGCGTTTGGAATTTAAAATTGAAAATTTTTTAATTTTTTAAACAATTTTTGAACATTTTGACGATGTGCACCCTTATAAAATTTAAAAAATTTTCGAAATTTGTTTTTTCTAACTGCCATTCTTGTCTGCTTTGCCTGTTGACGCCGATCAAGAATATATATGATTTATAGGGTCGGAAATGACTCCTTCATGGGGTTTCAAGCTTCTGACTGAAATATAAGTACATTGAAAGAGTATAAAAACTAGACTAAAACTTAATAGCAACATTCCTTGTATTCTGTAAAATATGATCTATAAAACCGTAAAAAGTTTGAGAATTTTCCACGAATAACACCTCGAACTCCGTATTATTATAACCATCAGTATCAACATATTGAAAATGTTATTAGGAAAATCTTGGACTAGCTTATAAAATTTATAATATAAATCTTCCCATAAAAATCTTGACCTTAACCTTTACCTTTCCAAAATGTGTCAGATTTGTTTAGGCTAAATGAAATACAACACCTACATTTCAAAACAAACATTCTCAATGACTCGAATTTTAGTCTCCACCATGGCAAATAATTTACTACTCGTCAAAATTCTTAATGCAAGAAACCTGAAGTGAGTAAAGCTTGCAGAATTATATATTTTTTACGCAACTGAGTGATTTCCCCATAGATTTTTTGAACGGTCTGTGAGCCATTACAGTGCTACCCAGAAAAGAAACCCCTTTGTCTTTACGAATTTTACAATTCTGCGGCGCACCAGTGCCCCAAATGGAGGCGAGGTTATGTAAGTGAATTAATTGTAATTACATTAGTTATAATACTTAATTAAAAATAATTACATTAACTATAATACTTAGTTTTAATTATTCTAAATTATATTATATACTTAATCCCTCAGAACCAACTGGCGATACTTATCGGACAAGTTCGCTGAAAAGGGAAGAGGCGATGAAAAGAATTATTTCCTAAGACTCGTATGTATATACACAATACATATTATAAGTATCATTATTATCCTTATAGATGTTTCTCGTTTCCCCACAGAGCAGGGAGCAATTTGTTAAAATCAAAGAGCGCAAGATCAAAGAGATCATAGCAGATATTCGGGCCTTGGAGGTTGAGGTCAGGGAAATGGACCGCAAGACCAGTATTCGGGCTGAGAAAGTAAGGCAAAATCTTATGGTGGAAATTAGAGAACTGAAAGCCATGCTGGAAAAATTCAAAAAGAATCTGTGAAATGGAAAAAGAGCACAAAATTCCTGGCAAGTAGGCACTTAGTTGGCCTTCGTCGTTACTGTGAAACAAGACTTATGTTCTAAAAATTTCCAGTAAAATCCAAAATTCGTTCGATTCTGTTCCAATTCTGTTCCATCGAAACTCAGAAATAAACATCGAAATGCCTAAGATCGTGGGCAAGCTGCTGGAGGTATTGGTGCTCAAGTCAAAGGCGTTTTTCCAAGGCAATCAGTAAGTCTACTTTGAGCTTAAATTTAATGTTATGTTAAACAACTAAAACAGAAATGTCTGCAGGCATTTGTATGAGAAAGCCAGGGGCCAGGAGAAAATACACTTCCTTAAGCTGGTAAAGTTTTGATATTTACTATATTTAATATAAAAACTAGAAATAATAATTGTATTTTGTAGCAAAGGGAGCAACTCAAGCTGTTGCGCCAAAGGATCCTCAGCCAGAAGAACGATGTCACCACGAAAATGATTAAAGTCGATTCGCAGATACAATCCTTGGAGCAAGCCAATCCACCAGACAGCAGCCAAAAATTTAAAATTTCTGATAATTAAATTCTTGAAATGAATGTTTGGAAAATTAAATATCTAAAGGCAACGAATTTGTTCTTAGTTTTTTTCTTCTTTTATTTAAAATAATTTGTATCTTTCATTTACACGCTTTACACAAAGGAAGCCTTCTACTTCAAACTAAGCCCCTCCCTCCTTCTGATAAGTGGGAGTGCTTTCTTGAGGCCTACATATACATATATTTATATATGGTAACAATTTGTTTTGCAGCGCAAATGGAAATTAAAGGATATTAAAAAGAACTTTCATTAAATATGGCATTCAAACAAACATAAATGTATAATATATAGAGAGAGTCTATACAGAGATAAAAATAAATACAAATACGAGTAGGAGTAAGAATCAAATCAAATATATAATAGAGTTCTCTTCGCTTAGGGCTACAAAATGATTATTATATGCTTCGATCGTTAGTGGTGGATAGCAGAACGTTAACTGATGTCAAGAACGTAAGTACAATACATTGGTGGTAGTTGAGCAACTTGGAGAGAGAGTGGAGACTAAACACTAGAAACTAACTAAACTTGACCCTTGACTTGGTCAAGCGTCGAGGGGGGTGGTGTGGTGGTTAGGCCAGCGGAGAGTGTGTGTGTCTGTCTGTGAGTCTGCTAGCTAGCTGTGAGTGTGCGCGCTGTGTGTGGTACACTGAGTGAGGTAGGCGATTCATCATAAGATTATGGCATACTTCCGAGCGCCCGCTGATCCTCGCTGCTGTGTGTCTGTGTCTGTGTGTCGGGGGAGTCGCTTCTAGCTTTCAAATACTGATCAACAATGCCAGGAATGTTGCTTGTGTGTGTCTCTCTGTGTGTGCGTGTGTGTGTAGCCATGGATCCTGTTTTTAACTTAAGTCTAATACCTAAGGCTAACTCTAGCCGCCGCTCGCTGCCTGGTGGCTCTCTCAAATCCTATAAACTAATGTAACATGAAACGGCAATGGGCTGCTCTGGCTGCTCCTTCCGATGCTGTGGCTTCTCCTCCTGCTGCTGCTGCTGCTCATCTGTCTGTCCTAACTGGGCAACCGCTTGCTGGCCAGCTCCTGCAGCTTCTGCAGCGCCAGCGTCTTGTTGATCTCCACCAAGTCGCGACTGTGCTTGGCCGCCTGCAACTGCACCTCCAGGATTTTCATGCGCATCATGTGCTCCTTGCTCTGCATTTCCATGAACAGGCGCAGCTCAAAGTTGTCACTGCTGCTGCTGGTGCTGCCGCCGTTGGCTGTGACTGCTCCCGCTAGGGCTGCAGCTCCTCCGTTGCTGCTGCTGCTGCCCGAACGCTCCAGGGCCTGACACTCTGCAACGGCTGGCACTGATGTCGCCTGATCCTCGCTGCCCAGCACGCTGCCACTGCTAGTGCGCTGCCTCTTGGCCAGTGGCTTCATCACATCATCATCATCCTCGTTGTTATTATTATTATTGTTGTTGCTGTTGCTGCTGCTGTGCTGGTGCTGCAGGGCCTGCGCCACTTGAGCCTGCGCCTGGTGCTGGTGGTGTATGGCGGCCGCTGCTGCAGCTGCCGCACTGGGAAACTGGCCAGTTCGCAGGGCATTCAGAGCCTCCAGCGTGGCGGATATGTTGTTCATATTGAAGTTGGCCTGGAAGCCGGACATGTCGCCGCTACCGCCGGGCAGAAAGGCCCCGCTGGTGTCCAAGGCAGCTGCTGCAGACATGGTGGCTGGACTCTCGGCCTCGTGGATGCCATTGCGACTGATGCTGTGATTCGGCGAGACACTCAAACGCTCGCCACTGCCACCATGGATGTCGCTCTGATTGAGATGGTGATTGTTGTAGGTCTCGTTGAAGGTCTCATTAGTCTCCTCCTCCTTGATGTCCACATCGCAAAGCTCCTGGGGCGGCGTACGACTGCTGCTTGCGGGACAAAAGAAGCTTATTTAATAGGAGATCTTTTGTAGAGTTTTTAAGATTAACTTACTCATCCATGTCATGTTCGTCGGCATTGAATTTGTAGTCCTCGCGATACTCGAAGCCCTCCTCCAGGGCCAGGGGTATCTTTGAGTAGTCAATGCCATCCAGGGCCTCCGATTTGCAAGCTTTCTTGGCCTCCTGCATAAAATCCCAGACCTCAAAGGTAAACGGCGAAGGCTTCTTGCGATCGGCCACCTCGGCACCGAACCTGGCCAGGCGATTGTTGTAGTCCAAGATCTCATTACGAGTGCAGGCTGAAGGCGTAGAAATAAACAGTTAGAAATCATTTAAATTTAATATTTAAATTCCAAAATGTACCCTTCATGCGTCGCCACTGCTCCTTGAGGCGATTACAGGTGCGATCGGTGCCAAATTGATTGGAGAACTTCTGGTGTATTATCTTCCAGGCTTTATTCTTTACAGCCGTCAGGCCGGCATCCAATCTCTTGTTCTCTATAATCCGCATATCCTTGCGACACAAGTCCAGCAGGTATTTCTTCTCCTGATGATTCCAGTTCTGAGTGCGCTCACGTTTCTTGTACATGTTCATCGAGGGACTGTTCATGTACTGTGTCATTTCTGTAAATAAAAGTTAAACGAAGAAAAGTTAGAGGGAAGGAGATACAGCAGTGAGCAATTTGCGGCTAACTTACCCGTCTTCAAGTCGACGCCCTCCAGCAGGTTGTGATTGGAATTCTGCCAGTTGGCGGCTATCTTCATAAAAGCCTCCAGATCGTTGGCCGTATACTGTTTGTTGACCTGCAAATAAATACAACGAGTAGCGAAGAAGAGGTGAGAAATCGAAAATTGCTAATGAGAAAGGTAGAGAATCAATCGCATGCCCCCATTGATTAGTCCTCAAATTACCAGCAAATCATTTGGAATTATAAGCCCCGAACTGGCAATGCCAGGTACTTGAGCATTCAAAACTTGTGCCTCAAAGTGCTTCGAAGACATACTCCAAAATTCAATGAACCTAAATGATGAATTTGGTTAAAAATCCCAGACAATCGGCGATATGTACGTATATTTTGTTTAACTCTCTCAAAGCACACATCAATTAATTTACTTTATTTTCTGACAGTGAAAACAAAAGGATTCAGGGCGGCAAGACTTTGGAATTGTTTCAGCTTCTTTTCTTTTTCTTTTCTTTAATTTATCTGTCGAATTATTCTACCCTGGAATGATGATTGTGATTTCTGATTTCTGACTTTGACATGGACTGGCGGGCTATATAGGATGCAATCACATTAATTGGTTTTCAATTAGCAGACGAGGCCTGGCATCGAGGGGTATAAGGGGAGGTGCCTTCTTGGCCATATATAAATAAAATGCAAACAATCGCATAAAACGAACACCCAAAGCCCATAAAAATAAAGCCATGTGAACGTGTTTTAATTTATGCATTAACACAACTCACACACAAAAAAAAAATAAAAGTAAATAAAACAACAACAAAAAAAGCAGCTGCCGACATTTTGTTTGCTTCGAAAACGTACGTATCTGTGAGGTTTACTCAAGTATCTGAGTATCTGTGACGGCCAATTATATCAAATCAACTATATACAAGTTATTCAAGCTAAGAAATGCGACATATAAGAAATGTACATGCTTTAAATATGCATTTTTTTTGCATATTTTAAATATAAATTGATTTCTTGTTCTTTTATAATAAAATAATTAATTTACAGCATACAAACACAATTAAATATATGGTTTAAGAATAGGAATTGCAGAAAATTGACAAATATCGACACTGAGTCGATACTTAAATCTATATTCTGCTTGATAATAATGAATAAACGAGTTTTATATATCGTTTTCGGGTAGTATCAGCGTTAAGAAGCGTTAAAGTTAAATATGATATTTATGTTGTATTTAAATATTTGTTATGTTAAACTTTACGATATTTTAAATATGATTATAAACTGTAAAGGGCAGAGAGTGTCAATATATCCAAATTGTATCGATATTTGAGGGGAAGTTCGATATAAAAATAAAAATATAAATATATATCTAAGTTGTATCGATATTTGCGGGATATCTTTGATATAAAAATCGATATTTAAACATGGCAATATATGGGAAATAAAATTTTTTCAGCTGATGTATGTAAAAGGGATAACAAACAAAATTAAATAACCTTATATAATTTTTTTTTCGATTATATCAATATTTGAAGTTAAGTGCGACAATTTTTGATATATCAAATTTTTTTAAATCAAACTATACGATTTTTTCGATATATAATATAACAAGTTATGTTGATATTTAATTTCCCACTTTTCCTCTCCATATACATCCCTAGGTTAGCCCTCTTAAAATTTATTAAATGCCATAATGACGTGTTATTTAATGTTAGTCCGCCTTTAATTGGAATATATAAAACATCTCATCTGCTTTAATGGCATGCCCCCGACTTGACTGTACTCCTCGTTAAGTATTCGATGGAGTCTCTCCCCGAAACAAAAAAAAATAATAATAAAAACTCTTCCATTGATCGCCTTTTGCGCCCCCATCTACACTCACACACACACAGTACAACACAGCACAATCGTCAATCTTAAGTACGTTTTATTGTGCTTTATTTTATTTCAATTTTGCTCAGTCTCCCCTCCGAGCACCCACAAGAAGCGGCAACTGCGCCATGTGTTCAATATTTATGCCGTATCTGATTTACAATTTATATATATGTACGTATGTATATAGTATATGCCTTCTATATCTATGTAGAATCGCATTTATCGAATAACCAAAGAGACCCAAAGGAAACTTAGTCACTGGCGGCGGCGCGTGCGCTTATTAATATTATTATTATTTGTTCTCTTCCCATATCTCTCTCTATATAAATTGATATTTATTAGCAAACAATTAATAAAAGCTGACCATTATGGTAGTGTTTAAATTTTTAAGTCATGAGTTGCAAGGGGTGGTTGTACTTTTCTTTTTTTGGGTTTGTATATATTTTTGCTTGAGAATGCGGGAATTCGAATTTAAATTCGAGACGAGTGTCGGTTTAGGGTGGGGCTTGCTCAGCCAAGTTAGTCGTGAAAAGATGAAGTTGCCTCGGAAATAACTCAGTAATAAGAAGTAGAGAGTATTTAACCAATAATAGAGTCTGTCAGCTTAAAATTCCCCAAAAAACAAAATTTATCTAATTGTTTTCCTTCTGCTTTTTTATTTCTTGGCATTCATAAAAGTAATCGCACTCCAATCAATGTGACTTCAAGACTAAGCATTGAAATTAAATAGGCAAACTGGTTTAGATTTTGAGCGTGTGTATGACTGGTTATCTATTTTTTACCTAATTTTTTTCGTGGGCTGTTAATATATAAAACCGAAAACCAAAAAATAATTACTGGATCTACACATGCTCTCTGCTCGAACTTAACAATTGTTATAACGAACACACTCCAAGCGGAGAGCCACAAAAGTCAACCTTGTGCCTTAAAATAAAGCAAAGGCATTGTTAGACTTATAGACTCGTAGACTTATAGACCATGCCCGATATATATATAGTAGGTACACATGTCTGTGTGGGCAATTACCGCAAATTAACGAACTTATAGTAGGTAGCCCAAACTACGACGACCAACTATTTTTGTCATCAAGTTATGGGGCAGCGTTATAGTTCAAAGTAAACGGGAATGGGAATGGGAATGGGTAATAAGTGGAGCACACATACTACACATTATTATTACAGCTACGGTCGCGGCCCGACCGAAGAATCTGAACCTGGAGGAATCGTTAAACTTTTCTTAGGAGGCTCTCACTCGAGAAGTGATTTTACAAATTTTCCAACTGAACCCCGGGCTGCTGTAGCATAAATTTATGTATTATAATAATTGTGCAGAGGAAACTAAAAACGAAATGTCATCGAACGCTCAAGTGGCCGAAAAGAGCTGAACCCCCCTGTGCCTGTAGTATTTTTTTTCGAGTGGCAGGCATCCATTGATTTGAATGTGTGTTGTTAAATCGGGGGGGAGAAAATATAAAAAAATATAAGAAGAAATCAAAGAAAAGAATTTGTTGTGCCCTGTTTATTGTTCTAAGTTCCGAGGCCTAAGTGGGCTACCCCCAGCCATGGCCATCTTCATCCTCCTTAGTAGAAGATGTTGCCTCAAGTGGGAGCCCTTCGTTGTACCAAATTTCGTTGTTAAAATCACGTTGGCGCTGGCACGTCAATATTTATGGAATGAAATTTACAATTTCGTTTACTTTGCAGGAATATGAGGGAATTTTTTAGGCGGAAAACAAGAAGCCGGTTTAATCTTAATTATGGGATTTGGAATTATGGAAGATTTTCTCAAGTGTTTTCTTTTTTGTGGCATGACTAAAGAGGTTAATCAAGGGAAAAGAGGAAACGGAATTTCTAGTTTACTATATATTTTAATTGGTATTGAAAATAGTTATTTAACAGAGTTTTTTAATATACAATTTAACTGTTATTTATGAAGAGGGATTAATCAAGAGAGTTTGCTACAGAAAGAATTTTTTACATAAAGGATTTCAGGCTTATAAACCTCTTTAGTAAATTATCTATCATATCGTTATATAGTATATTATTTCTACATTATTAAAATTTGTATTATAAAAAAAAGCCCCTAAAAAAATTAATATGTTTATTTTAAAACCTTTTTCTTTGCTGAACTACATTATTCCGCCATCAGTAAAGATATACAATTTAAGTAACTGTTTTTTAATTTAAAAAATATATTTGTGAACTAATTAACCTCTTTTTGATTTATCTATCATATCTATATATTATTCTATATAATATATTTTATCCCTTAAAACCCCTCAACACTTTTTAACAATTTGTTAAATCGTTTTTTGCATATATTCAAAGACATTTATTATTATTATAGCTATTATCCATGCGCTGTGCATGTGGAATACCTATTCATTTATTTATTTACTATTATTCCCAGAGAGAATCGGTAGTTTGTGTGGTGGCAAAATGTATCTTTATTAACTCCCAACTTGGCTGCTGCCTCAGCTGGCGCAGCTGACGGAAATTGACTCATGGCTCAGTTCGGTTGAGTTCAGTTTAGCTCGCTTTTGGTTTTGTCTTTGTTTTTTTGGTTTTTGTGGATCGGCTGAGGGCGAATTATGCTCCAGGTGTGCATGACACGGGTGCCGAAACAACAACGAATTTATTAGAAATTTGCTGCACACAAAAATCACATATAGAGTGGGGGTCTCTCTTGGGCTTTGGCACATTTATGCAAACAAATAAACTAATTTCATGACGCACACGCGCGCCTGCGCAGTTGTCAGCAAAAAAAAAAATAATAATAATAGTGTGTGTTCCGGAGTGTGTGCCAGTACTGTGTGTGTGTGTTTTGTGTGTATTTCTTGTTGTGTGCTACTTACAATTGTAACTAGCTGCAAAAACTGTAAGATTTTTCTTTGTCAAACGTGGCTTTTGTTTACTGCGGGTCTGGCCTACACCCAAAAAGAGAGAAAGAGAGCTGCACTGGGAGAAAATTTAAGGTTTTTGGAAAACCTTAGTATTAACCATTAACTATCATTTCACTTGAAAAGAAAAAAGCTCAAAAACTCTACCAAAATCATTTCTATTTAAATATAAATAAATCTGTAAGCTTTTAAAAATTGTTTCTTACATAAAATGTAATAAGAAAACCTTAAAACTTTAAAATTGATTAAATATCGAAGTTATAGTACGTTATTTCTTTCCGTGTAAAGATAGCAAGTGGGGGAAATATAGGTGGAGAAAAAAGTAATAGAAAAAAAGCTTGGCTCGAGCGGGTTCAGTGACTTCCACTCCCCGTCTACAACGACGACGACGACGACAAATTGCGTTTTGTGCTGTGACAATTGCCAGGCATCGGCATCGCCATCGAATCCACCTTTTGCGCATGCGTAGGTCTGGACTTACTAAATTATTTTTGTTCGGTTTCATTAGTCAGCCCCGAAAAAGCGTAAAAACTGAAAAACGAAAAGCCCAACAAGCCCCTCGTCGCATACGAAATTGCGCAGCTGTGCATAGTTTTCAAATCAGAGTCAGAGTCGAAGTCAAAAACTGAAACTGAAACTGAGACTGAGACTGGGACAGTCTCTGTGGCGACTGTGTGACAGTCGTAGATATGGCCAAGTCAAATGGATTACCTTTATCTTTGATTCCCCATACAAAGCACACACAGTACACCACACACACACCACACACACTCCCCCGAAAGCAACAATTGGAGCACTCTGCATTTAGCCTTATGTACTGTTTATGTACTATATGTGCTCAGTGCTCAACTTTCTTGAGCACACCCTGAAAACATGGCTGACAAGTTCATTACTCCGCTCGATTCCATCCATCCATCCATCCACAATTGCCTCAAAGTTTTGCGGGCTCTGGGCTGCTGCTGCTAACTGCCTTATATGGTTCCCCCCGCCACCAATTGTTATTGTCTTTATGCCATTCGTAGAATGAAAATTGGTTTGTCACTCGACTTGTTAAATGAGTTCACATATATAGAGACGATGTCGTGTAGGAACAGCAACATACAGCGATCATAAAATCGCTTTGTGGCGTGCCTTGAATAGGTGCTTATTTTTATTTTAGAGCAAATTATGTAATTTTATAGGAAGTAAGGGGGAGAAGTTCTATCAATAAAGGCTTAAATATGTCCTGGGAATTTTGGGTTTTGTGGCTTATGAGTTGGGGAATTTGCGATTTCATGTTTTATAAGTTGTAGAATTTGGTATCTCATGTTTAGTGGAGCTGTGCAATTTTTAAGAACTTCTAAATATTAATTTTGGGGGTTTCTTAAAATATATATCATATTAAGTGTTAAATTCTTTTTCTTTAAGTCTTTCTTTATTTTAGAATGTCTCTTAAGGTTTTGTAAAACAGAGATTTTTGTAGAATTAAATCTAGAAATAATACTCTTATACAATTCTTTATCTTTCTAGGAAGCCAAATAATTCTACAATTACAAAATTATTAAAGCAATGCAACTTCAAGTCAATCTAAGCTTTTTTCATCTGATGTTTAACTTTAAAAATTTCTTATTTCAAGTCAGTATAGAGTAGAATATATTAAAAATATATTTTAAACAGAAATAAATATATACAAGTACCAGTAACCGGAGGCTTGATGTGGGTTATAAAGCTCAGCTGTCAGTGCTTGCTGTCTGTGCCAGATTTGATTGTTATTATTATTATTTATAACTCTCTAAGCAGGGCCCAAAAACAAACAAAAAATGAAAAGAAAACAATTCTAAGCAGCCAAAGGCAGTCGCAGTTCAGTTGAGTTCAGTTTAGAGTTTGGGGGCATTTTTTTTTTTTTTTTTTTTNTGGTTTAGTCATTTTCCAAAAATTCATTTGAATATCGAAATTGTTAAGTATCCATATGTGCCCAGTGTCGAGTGTGTGCGAGTAGTGAGTGTGAGTATGAGTGTGTATCTAATTTCTATTTGTATTGGGCATTAATGCTTTCTGGCCCTCAGTTGCCTTCCCCCCTCTCCCCAGGGCCCCTGCTCAATAAGCCGAAACAAAAAACTTCTTTATAATCGCATCAAGTCATGATTGCGCGCCCCAACTTCGAATCAACTTTTGGTTCGTTTTTTTTCCTTTTAAATGTATTTTTCTGGTAAATGTTGTTGGTGTGGCACTTGAAGGCGTTCAAAATAATTTCTGGTTCCATTTAAGTTGGACTTAAAACGAAAACTGAAATCTGAAAACTGAAACTCTTCAAGTAGACAACGAAGAAAGAAAGCCCTTCCCCACACTCTTCTTTGGCTCAGTACTTGTGGGTTTCTTCTGGCTTTTTCTTGTTGTTTTCTTTCCTCTAATGTTATTTCGGTTTCTTATATTTTTTGTATGTGAGTTTTTGGCATTAATTGTTCCCTGAACCGAATCTAAGATTGATTGAACGAGTTGAACGAACCGAAAAAGAGAGAGAATCGGCATCGTCTGGCCATGTAAATTATGGCACTGTGATTACCATTAGGGGAGAATGCGAATGAGAAGCGACACGAACCATTTAGAATGATTTGTGATCAGCTTCTCATATATATATCAACCAATCCAATGGCTTTATACTATATATATATCTCTGTGATAGCCACGCCCTAAGAGACACCAAGTAGCCGACGCCTTGTCATGTCGCAATGCGCAATAATAATTACAAATGATCGGATGTCAATTTTTATGGCGATATTATTTTACAGCCTGGCCGGCGGCCGAAGCTTGCTGAAGTTTCTTAAACAAATGAAATTTATTGTTAACGGTTAGTGACCCGAATTACACGTATCGCTTATTTATATCTGCCATGGATGTGGCCTGTATCTCTGAGTCCGACTTGGCCCCCTAAGCGTTTTAATTGCCAACGAGCCACACTCAGTCAGTGACTGGCTGACTGACTGACTGACTGACGACCGCCTACGACTACCACAAAAGCTTCCAGCTTCCAAGCGCGGCGATAATGTATCTTTGTATCTGATCTTAATGTGCTCAGAACTGAGAGCAACAAAAACCACATCAGCCTTAATAAGTACTTGCTATATAGTAGTCGCCGCTGGGCTCTGCTGAATTGATCAAATGAGACGAACACTCGTTTCGTTATAGGAATCTAACTGGAGGCTATATGCCCATTCAATTGCTTTGAATATGCAAGGAATTTGTAGAGTTGGAGATGGGAGAAAGTCGATTTAATGGAGATGAAATGAATCTTAAGAGAATGAGTGTTCTTTCTTGTTTGAATTTCTGCTAAATTTAAGATTTATTTAAAGATTAAGATTAGATTTTGCTTGAAAAGAGAGCTTGTTATTAGAGATCAGGGGTTTTATGATTAGAAAATTATTAACTTAAATTCAAAGATAACTTCTTGGCTAAAAATGTGGTTAATAAAATAACTGAAGGTTTAATTACTTATTGAAAGTATTTCTAAACAAAGTCAAGGCTTGAAAACTTGTATTCAAAATTTACAATACCTTTTTTTTATAGAAATTTCATACCATAATTTAATTTCTTAACATGAAAATTCTATATGAAAAATACTTCTTACCAAGATCTTAGCTTTGATTTTAATTTCTGAGCACTTTTCTCCTTATTTTTAAACTTTAAGCCAGACATACAATAGAACTGTCCCAAAAAGTCAACCAATTGCCTGGCTAATTCTTGCTTTTCAAAATACATTTTGCATTTGGCATTTGAGTTATGCCGCGGCATTAATTCCCTCCAGGGAACATGAATGTTATTCATTCTGGCAAATGAAAAAGTGGCCACGCACATTACTTGCAACGCCACTGTCAGGCCTCAGAGTCTCTGTGTATCTGTATCTGTGTCTGGGTCTGGGTATCTGAGTATCTCAGTATCTCCGTAACTCAGCTGCCTTGTGAACTCATTGCTCACTCACGGCTGCCCCATTCCTGTTGCCCATTTGTGTGTTGACTCTTTTATGATTTGGCACGAACGAATGGCTGGGCTCCTGGAAAAGGAATCGAAATCGAAACGGAGCGGAAACTGCAGTCCCTTCTGTACATATTTTGTAATCTCTCCTGACACAATTAATAAGCCATAATTCTGGGGAGGCTTTACACATGCACACCACGCATATGTACGAGTGCAATCGCAATTTAAATGTTTGACTTGGGCTCGTTTATTCACTTATCTAAAGGCGGCTAAAGCCAAAGGAACAAATTAATTTAATTGCGCATTAAGTACAAAATTGTTTAATTATGCCAAACAAGCACACACACACACACACACAGAGAGACCTAGCAGACGCAACGGAAAATGTGTTAACTAATTCTGGGTAATTTAACCAAAGAGCTGATAAAAAATAGGAAAAACAAAAACGAAACCAAAACCAAAAGCGAAGCAAACCGCTTGGAACGCCAAAGAGAAACGCTCCCATTTGGCATTTGTTGACGCCTTCTTTGTATAGTTTATAACTTTTTATTTTCCCTTGTATAGTTTGGCTTCGTCTCTAATTTACGTAAATTGTTGGAAAAGAGCGGGTGTGCCGCCCTCTTGGGTGCGTGTGAGGTGGTAAAATATCTTTGAGTTTAAACTTAAGCCTAAATCAAGACACCGGAAACGAAATTAAAAAACAATTTTGAAGGGAAATTCAGCAATTTACAGAGATTTTTAAGGTAGCCAGCCAGGCTTAACTTTAATATCTAGGTTACTTTTCCAACCAATTCAATATTAATTGGGAACAACACTCAGTTACCCGATTCATTTTCAATTTCGGTGATTTGTTGAACAAATTTACTTAGGCATTTGATTACCCCCGTTAAGACCCAAGACCAAAAACAAATACGCATTTGCAGATACAATATCTACGACTGGGTGCAGTCATGAGTATCCAAAAATAATCACCTGGTCGTGGGCCTTATCGAACTAAATAAATATTAAATTGTAATTAAAGTCATGGGAACGGGGCGAGTGTGTGCGTCGTGTGTGCTGAGACAACAACAAATGTATGGCCAAGACTACACATAATTTAAAGCTCTTTTGTTTATCGTTGTCACACACCTTGGTATTTGTATCTGTAATTGATAAATAAGTCGAAAAGTCTTGACTGAAATTTAATTGCTAATTGCATCGTTTACTGGGCTTACCACTGTTTCACTATCTGTAAACTAAACTAAGTACCTTTGATAGATAACCTTAATTAAGTTGTCCGGCTGTTCGGCTGTCCGTCAGTTGAATTCCTTGAATTTCATGCGACAAAATAGCTGCCACACAGAACACAGGAAAAAAAATGTCCACAAAACTATTTGAAAAATAGAGAATAAAAAAAACTGCACTGAAAACCGCATTATAACAACGAAAAATTTGTAGTTGTGGCGCACACCTGGACGCAGTTGGGTATCTAGATACTAGAATCTAGTCTCCCCGGCAACAACGGGCCCGAATATTCGAATATCCATTGATATCGAACTGTGGCCGTCTCAAGTCTTTGGCTTTGGCTTTGGCGTCCAGTATCTGCATCTGTGCCCGAATTTTATCCCCTCCCTTCCGCTCCACATCTCTCAATTATTATGCGCAAGTGTGACGCATGAATCATACCTCTATATAACCCATTTAACCCACAGAGTAGCCACGGCCGTTGCCGTTTGCCTGAAAAGTCATGCGCCTTAAATTTTAATAAATTAATTTTTGCCTTCTCCTTAGTTGCCTTCGCTGGGTGACTACTTCTAGTATTGTTCGATATGCATATATATCTTATATATGTAGATATACCTTAAATATGACTGGTCGGGCAATTAGCACGGAAATATAAATGTAAGTGTGCCGGCCAGCAGTTGCCAATTTTAATTTCCAGAGAGGGGAAAAAGGAGAAGTCTAGGGGTTTATTTTGCTTTAAATTATAAGTTATCTGGAGAGTGGGTGGTATATGATTAATGTGTTAATATTTCTAAAATTACTACCATTTTTTAAAGTATCTTTATAGTCTTGGATACATTTTCAGCTGTTTTTTGAAGTTTCTTTTTAATATAAGACACATTCTTATAGGTCTTGGAAGTATCTTCATACAGTTCCTTCATTAGATACATGTTTGGCATACTTCTAAGTATCCTTTTAGTAAAAAATACATTCCTAGTGCCTTTCTAAGTATCTTTATTTCATTAAATTATTCATTCTAAGTATATTTCAGTCTAAGATTCACTTATTAGCACTTTAACTTGCTGATTTTCAACTGAAATTGCAATTAGGAATCCCTTTCTTAAAGTCAGCCAAAAATATATTAAAAATCAGCTTGACCTAACCAAAAATCAATCAGAAACTCCTGCAAATATGTGTAATTAAAAGTATCTTCTTAACAAATTCCCCACTGAACTTGCAGATTTTCTACCGAAATTGCAATTAGGAAACCCTTCCCTAAACTCAACCCAAAGAAATCAAATCGCAGATGCAAAGGCATCGCTTAAAATGATGAATAGTTGGTTGCCTAATCGAATACCCAAATCAACTGTCAAGCCTCAAATTAGTCGGTGAAAAAAAACGAAGAAAATAAAAAAGGAAGGAAGCAAACAACAACGACAACCCAATATCCAGCTTAAAGTCTGTTTTTTGGGGTGTAGTCAGAGATTTTTCTCTCCTTTTCTCTCGCCTCAAAAAAAATCAATGAGAATGAATACTTCGAAATTCAGCATAAAAAACGCTGACGACATTTTTAATCCTAAAATCAAGAGACTAAACTCAAGCCGAGGAGGAATTCCGAGTTCAGCAATCAGAATTTCAAGGTGGGGGTGTGAGTTTGGTTTTTTTCTCTTTGTGTTAAGTTCGTGATCAGTCCGAAATCTGAGATTTACCTGCGTTCGTGCGATCGCAACGCAGACTGGTATTAAAAAATATATAACATCCTCTTCTGCCCTCTCAGAGTGTGTAGTAGAATCAAGATTAGGTTTTAATAATTCAAAGTGAGTCGCACATTTCCCGGGAGTGAGTATCTGTGAGGGAAAAGTATCTGAAAACTGTCGAAGTTACCCGAAAGCAGACGTGTGAGGGATTAGCAGTCGCAACGGGTGTGTGTGTCTGTGTCAAAATATCTCCAATTTACTTCAAGTAAAAACTGAAATCATGTTACTTTTATCCCAGAGTCTCTCTTTTCCCCTTTATATTTATTTTTTCCTGACAAATTCGAAAGAAATTAAACAAGCTAAGATATATTATATATGGGAGGGGTGTGTGGGGGTAAAGGGTGTGTGTAGAGTGTGTTCGAGACGAAAGGAAGTGGCAGCAATGCGCAAGCGATTTGGGCTGCTCTCGCTCTCTTCGCATCGCATCGAGCTATTAAAATACAGAACACACCCAAAAAATATTTTAACGATCAGAAAGAAACAATCGGGGCTCAGAAAAAAGGAAGGAAACAGGGGGGAAGGAGAGGGGAGAGGAGTCAGAGACGGCCTCTGATGATCACGGCCTCCGATGATGATGACAAAAGGCAGATCGGGGTGACAAGCGCGATTTATGCTTAAATGGTACGCGTTGATGCATAAGTTATGACAGCCAGGAGTATCCGAGTATCTCACAGATGCTAAGATACACACACAAAACGGCAATTGGCCGGGACCAATCATTATATAGGGTGTATCTCAGGGGGGTAATCTTTAAAAAACCTGGAGATACTTTGGTTGGGAAAGGGGAATCCATTGCATAAGTTCTTGGGAAGATCACAAAGGGATAATTTCATGGCGTACTTCCTACTAAATAGTTCCATATACCAAGTTTTCTTTTCAAATATGCTTAATTTCTTTCTTTAAAAATACTTATTTGCTTATCTTCTTAGTATAAGATACCTGCTTAGTGTTTTTCTTAGTATATTGAAGACATTTTTAGCGTTTTTCTTGTATATCTTTAGAATAAGATACATTCTTTGAATTTTCAAGACACTAGTTTAGTATTAGATACATTCTTAAAATTTGTTAAAACTATCTATTCACCATTTGAGGCATTCTTAGACCTCTTGAAAGTATTTCTAAAGTATTAAATACATTTCTAGCGTTCTTTACCATATCTTCAAGCACCCAAAAACCCTCTAATAACCACGTTTAGACCATCAAATAGACCATCTATGGAATATCCTTAGTAAATAGTCTTTCTTCGAACTCAAAACCCCTACTTTTCTACAAAACTCCTTCTGCGCACACTGAAATTAGCTCCAAAGGACAAATGGCCTTCGACTTGAAGTATTTTTGAGTTCTCGAGTCCATATCGCACAGCTGTCATTATTCCAATAACTGGTTGAACATACACACCAACATACATACTTATATGTTATGTACAGGCGGCACACACAGTCAACACTCGACAACAGCAACGCAAATAAAGAAACGCCATCAGTGCGCAGTTGTTGAAATCGCACAAAAGGAGAGAGAGGGACGTGGCGGAGCGAGGCTCACTATAAAATGTTAATCCTATTTTATTAAGTGCACGCCATGCGAAATGCTGGAAACCCAGGCCACGACAATGAAGATCATTATGAGGATGATGACGCCGCGGCTCGCTGGCCGTCCTCGTCGTCGTCAACCCCTTTTTTATTTTTTAATTCGGTTTCAGTTTTTGGTTTGCTGCCAGCCCTGGCTTTTGCTCTTTTTCACCACTAACCCCGAGTACGACGACTCGGACTCCCCTATATTCCCATATAACCCTATACCTCTCCCAGTGTCCATATATCAGCACTGGCTAATCTGGGTATCAGGCCAACAGCAGAAAAAAAGGAATTCCCTTTAATTCCGCGAAACTTCAAACGCAGTTGAAGCGGTGGGGCAAGGAGAATGGACAACGGTCCAAGGCGAATGTGGGCCAAGTATAAATTTCAGGCATTTAAAAGAGCCAAGCTTTGATTTTGGCTTACAAAATAGGTTTAAGAAGTTAGGATTTATATTTATGGGGTTTTAAAATGTCAACTAAATAAGGAAAATAATTTAAAAGAATTGTAAAAGGAGATGAGCTTCAGATTTTAAATGTATTTCTATTGAAACATTTAAATTCAAGGGTTTTATGTTGATTTTAAGATCAAGGATTTATTACTGATTAATCTTTATAACTTAAACATGATATTTATTCTACCAATCAAAGCCTAACTCATCTATTACATAGTTTTAAAAAAAAAAGAACATTTTAAACATGATTTAGATATCAAATAACTAAAAGTGCATAACTCTACTTCCCAACTTTTCTTTTCCCTAAAATCCCCCAAAAGTAACTCTACTTCCCAGACTTTCCCGTACCAGAAAGTTAACCTTTCCCTAAAAACTAAATAGTTTCTTGTTAACCCCAAAAATCATCCCAGTTTAAAGCTTGGCATTTATTTTTTCCCCACATTTTCTGTCACTGGGGCGTTGCCAGTCAGCAGCAACTTCAGCACTTTAGCACTTCAGCTACCTGAGATGATTAATTTTTGTCTTGCGCCGATCATAATTTATGAAACAAATGCTGGAATTTCAAGGCTCATCACTCGACGGTAGGAATTATATTGATATATATTTTTTTTCGGGGGAGACAAAGCAGAAAATGCGTTTCCATTTCACGATTATTGTGAATAATTGCGTTTGATTGTCAATTGGTTTGCATGTTGCAGACAAATAAATTAATGGGAGAGACAAGGAGCGGGAGCGGGTGCGGGCCCGCATGTAAACACATGGGAAAAACGGGGAAAAGCTGGCGGTGGAAAATGCAAAGCCACGAATTCGGTGGCGTGAAAAGTTTACCCCGAAAAACTAAAATTCCTAGACTAGGGGAAAAGGGGTTACAAACAAAGGCGGTCATATGGAGGGAAAAACAAATAGAGCAGCGCCCTGAGGGTACCATCATATTTATAAGTCGATTGCTATTAATTCGTTACTTAATTGCTGCTCTTATCGAACGACCCAGAACCCAGTAACCAATCTACTACAGTTGCGTTCTTAGTTCGGGGGAAATGTTTTGTATTTCATAGTCGCTCATTGAAAATAATTAAAATTAATTAAGACATTCTCCTCGAGGGGCGCGTGTGCGAGCGAGTGTATCTTGGGTGCATTGCCTAACCGTATCTATAAATTTAAATCATCACTAATTGAGCGACTTTCGGGTGATGCCGCCAGCGGACGGACTTTGGCTCTCGATACGAATGTTGATTCTTAATTATATATTATATATTATGTATTATATTTTATATATTTAAGACTAGGCCTTAACCCATCTCTGTCCCAAAAGAAATTCTCGTCAGCGGCAAAATATCAAAAAAATATATATGAAACACGTGCATTGATTGATTGCCCAGTTATTGTCGTCCCGCCAACTCGGTGCTGCGGGGATTAAGTCCCGAAAAGACGCCCGTGTCGTGGTGGTGGTGTTTCCCCCCATTGTGCGTGTCTGCGTGAGTTTTCCCCGCGTCCCAAGGAGTCGGAGATGGCCACGTGATCCGCGACGCGTGTGTGGCCCGCCCTGAGCGAGAGCGTGAAATCCCATTTGAAACTTTTGTATTTAGTTTGAAATTATTAGCAGTCAAGTACATATGATAGATAATGTTTTGAAAAGGGCATTTGGCAATGGTTTGTTAATTAGGTGTATTGTAATGTACTTAAGTGAACATTTTAAAATGGAAAGAATTTACAAAAAAATATTATTTTAAAGGGATAGATATTTATTGTTGGACAAGATTTTACAGTAAATTCATTATATTTCAGAGAGAAACAAAATTCTAAAGGTTGCAAAAAATATATCGATATTGTAACGATATTTGACTCAAAAGTGGATGCTTAAATATTCGATATATGAGCCATGAATCGATATTCTCCTTGATATCCAAGAAAGAAACTATCATTCTTGAAAATGATTATAGAGAAGTCATTAAAATAATTGTTTTAAATATGTTTTCAATATAATCAATTAAACATAAAACTAACATTCTATTTTTTCGATCTTTTTATCGATAATTTCAATAAATACTTATGTTATGTTTCGAAATTAAAAAATCGGTATATTAAACTTTACAATATTTTGTATATGACTTATCCTTTCTATAAACATTCTTAGAATGCCTTTTAGCTCTGAACAATAAACCTTTTCAGTGACTTAAAAATATTATAATAAGGCTTTTTTAAGTATTTTCCAAATATAAATCATACATTTTAGAGTAAACATAAGTTGTTTCTTTCGTTCTTCTGCAAGTCAACCACCTAATTCACCCAAAAAGCCGTGACTCACACTGTCATCTCTGTGAGAGCCGCCAAAGGATGTCGATAGATGAAATAAGAAGCATAAAACAGAAATCATAAAGCATAAACCGGCATCATCAACACGAGCATAACATAACGCACAAGGTGACTCAACCTGGACCGGCTGTGGCTGTCGCCTGATTGACTGACTGACTGACTGACTGACTGAGTGATTGAATGAGGAATTGACTGATGGACAGACCCAAGCGAACAGATGGACATGCATTGTGTTTGAGACTCACTTTTCTTACACTTGCATTAATTTTCCGCGTTGTGGAAACCAAAGGAAAACTATGTGATGTGATGTGAGTGATGGAACGAATTTGCATTCGACATTTGATGCGCTCACACAATCGGAGATGGAAACAAAAGCCTCGGAGGAGCAGCCTTAAAATCGATATGGAGAAATTCTTTAGCCATTAGCATAAACAATTCGATCGACAACTCACACACACACACAGCCTTTCAGCAATGGACTTTATTTGTCTTTTAAGGGGAAAAAACCGCCATCGGAGTGTGTCCGATAAATATACTAATTGTTTATTTCATTTTCAGCCGTTTTTTGTTCAATATTTATAAGTGAAGAAACCATAAATAAGACAACTTATTTTCCATTGCCAAATGGATTCATATTTATATCATATATTATCGATAAGGGAAGGAGGAGAGGGAAAGATTTGAATTCCAAATTGAAATTTTTATGGCACTTGGAAATTAAGTAGTCACACACACAAACCATGCCAGAATCGGATTCAGATCACAAATCCCATTCCAGATGGTGAAAATGAGCTATATAAGAAGTTCCTTCCCTTAGACCTCCTCCGCTCACATGTGTGGCTTTTGTGAGCATTAAAAATAAATTCAAATAATTGCCATTTCAATAGACAGCCAATGAAGAGGGGGTGATGGTGTTGGTGGAGGGGCTGCTGGCAGCTGACAAAGCTCTAAAAGTGCTTCGAACATTCGGTATTCCAGATTAACTGAATTGTACGGCGAGCTGACAATGTTTGGCAATAAAAGGAAAGTTTATTGCAGGAACAAGATAAAGATTTAATGGGGAAAAAACGGGGAACAAAATGCGGGTGTGATTAAAGATACAAATGTAGCTAAGCTATGAATATGATAATTCATATGATTATATATATTTAATATGATAAATATGATAATTCTAGCTATACAGGTTAAGTTTTAAATGTATTTCTTAGGTTGAAGCTCTATGCTTTAATTATTTCCGCTTTTGAGAAAGGTATTAACTTTGAAATCATTTGAAAACAACATTTTCGTACTAGAAAATGTAACAATTCATTAAAAATAGTAAAATCTAACCAATAAGCTTTTATTTTGAATACTTAACTCAAAATAAGAAAGCCAGAAAGCCCAAGAAATATATATTGCTTGGAAAAACATTTTTCTACAAAAAAATATCAAGAAAGTAAATGGAAAAATAATATATAATTAATAAATATAATTATATAATAATTAATACATTTAATGACATAATAATTATATGTAGCTACCATCAATCACAAATTTATTTGTTCAATGCAATCATACTTCTTTAGCCTATACAAAGTATATATATTCCTTAGATATTATATCCACAATTAATACCTTGTATATATCGTATATCCCCCTCTAAAAACTGTCAATTAAATTATTCTCGTTTACAAATTACCATTCATTTTAGTAGCTCATAAACCATTTTCGTGTAGATATTATATATTCCTTATATTCCCAGAGCAAAGCAGCCAACAGTTCAAAAAGTAGCAAAGAAGCCTTATATTTTGCATCAAATTAATAAGGAGATTTTTGGTATGGAAGAACATGCTCCAAATGTGTGTAAATATTCCTCATTACAGCCACTTTTTGCCCAATTATGATTATGCCCCGCATTATGGCCAGATATATATACGATGTTCATTGCATATATTCCACGATTATCGGCCACGAGTCTTGGGGAGCATGTGTTTGTAAGAGTGGCAATTAATAAAAACAAATGTGGTTGTTTCATCTCCACACACACTCACTCCTCCGCCCTCTGAGTGGAAACATATCGTCCAACATTCTCGGCCGACTTTTCAATGGAAAATAGAGGGGAAAAAAAGCCAAAAAGGGAGGGCGGAAAATATCGAAAAATACGAATATGATTTGTGTAAAAGTTTCGACGCTCGCTTTGGCTGTGATTAAGCACTCGAAAAAGTGTAATTGCAGCGATATTTGTGTACATATATGTGTATGTATGGGCACTTAAAAATAGCAGCCCCCGACTAAGACCATAACTAAAGCCCATATGGATCTGAACGATCTCTGAACGATCGCAGAACCGGCAGAAGCACTCGCAGCTGGCGTTGAATATTCCGAACAGAACGACGACGACGACGAATGCTTATAGTCAATTTTTGAATTATTGTGAATCGTTTTTCGCTTTCGTTGTTCTCTAATTATAACAACATCATAATCATAATCGCAATCATAATTTCATATTTGGCTGACTCTTCGCATTTTGTGGCGTTCTTAATGTGCCAAAAGTTTATTTGTATCCCCGCCAGGCACATCTACAGATACAAATGTATCTCGCATATGGCAGCAGCATTTTCATTTCGATATTTCTCAAAAGCACAAACACCACTAAATGTATGCCTGCTTCATTTTTCTTTTCAAATCTTGCATTTATTGCGATTAATTTGAAAAATGAAAAATTCGGTATAATTTGAGAAATGCGTTTGCGAAAAATTGTTGACAGTAGAGAGTGGAGAGAGAAATGAATAGTTTCTCTCTCTCTGGGTCTCTGGTGATATAATGGTTTCTCTAAGCGTTATCGTTATTTTATTTTATTTTATTATTATTTATTTACTTCCTCTATAAACAGGGAATGTTTTGTGTACAAATTAGACTTAGGCTAGGCACACAGAGTGATTAGAAAATTCAGCTGAGAACAGTTTAAAGTTTAGATAAAATTCCGAGAAGACATATGCGGTATTTTCACAACTCAATTTGGGTTTAATTGTGAGTATTTGATTAATAAAACATTCCTCAGACATAATTAATGACAGTTTTTTATAAATCTCAGTTTATTGTAGTAAAAATCTAATTAGTTTCAAGAACCTTTATCACTGAAGACCTTCATTCATGTTTCCTTGCCTTATTTGGGCCTTAGAATTTATCAATAAATACATTTCCTGTTATTCCCTGTTCGCTAATCTCAAATCCCAGTTCTAATCTCCAGGGAATAAGTCTGCAGATCCCAAGGGATCAAGAAATATGGGCTTTTGCGATAAACTTCAAAGAACCTCAAAGAGTTTCCCTAGAACCAACTTATACATCTATATTCGTATCTGGCCAAATATTCATTCCAGTTTTGGAAACGGAAGTGAGCTACGTCAGTCGCGTAGTTCCTCGCCTGGCTTAATTGTATTATTGTTCATATATTGTTCATATATTGCTTTATGGCCAGCACAGAGCAAATAAATCGCGAAATCGCACAAATCAGAGCCGCCTTTTATGGGTGCAGCGCAAATGCTTAGCGCTTAAGTTAAGCGAATCAGCCAGCAGCGGCAGCGCCGGAAATTATAGAAATTACCGATGCCAATAATATTGAGCAGAAATTAATATGCAAGCGAAGAGAGATTAAGCTAAATTTATATGTACGTCGCAGCGTCGAGTGCGTGCCAAATAAAAAGAGTATATTTGCGATTCTAAATCGGAATACAAGTATGTAGCGTACAAACATATATCTCTCCATTGGTATATCTCATTTTATTTGCAATCTAACCTACACAAACCCAGTATTGGCACTAAAAAGATACCAAGACAAGACCTAATGACTAAGACTAAGGAGTGTCAGCCGCAAGTCGCACAAACTTGGCTAATAAAGTAGAAATTAGTGAGACGGTAGGGTAAAACTGATTCATATCGCTCATGAAAATACTATTACGTTTTCTGGTCACAAATATTACAGATTTTTTTAACAGCTTATCGCGGCTAGATATTGTTTGTTATTTACCTACTAATGAATTAGTCAGTCAGAGAAAAACAGTGATAATTGGAGGTGTCTTACTTGAAAATAGAGAGTGATACTTGTGGGAATATGGAGTAATTATTATTATGATTCTTTGATTTCTGCGTTATCAGTAAAAGGCATTTTTGCTGTTAACTAACAAATTGAGTGGGAAAAACCCCCATTAGTTAGGGATTTTAATTGAAAACTAAAGAATTATACTATTTTCGTGTGTTAAAGGAATGTTTCTCTTTTAGTTTAGTTGGGAAAACTTTGTTACTTTGAGCTGGATGGTTTTCTATTAAAATTGCTATTGGTTACAGGGCTTGATACATGTTTTTAAACACGTTCCAAGCTTTATTTTATTTAAATCTTTATAAAAATCCAAGTTTTAAACAAAAACTCCTTCCTGTTGCTGAATTTTCTTATCTTTTTCCACAAAAAAGAATTAAGAAACCCCTTTTAAATAATTCCAAATACTTTCAAGCCGAAATTTGATTTATATTTACCATTTTGATTGTCTGTTTTGTTGTGTTTCGTTTTTTATAGAAGTATCCTTCCTGCAGAAAGTTGTCTCTGTTTGTTATGTTGATAATCCCAAAAAGGCAAAAGTTTCAAAGGTTGTTTATGTTTGTTTCTTTTTAGTTTATTTTCTGGACACACATGGATAAATTGGTTTTTATTCTGTATTCTTTGTTCACTAAAAAACACGCACACACGATTTTATAGTGTATTCAAATCCAATATTAGAGGTTTCATTGGGAATATTTAGTAGAAATAAACGCCGAAGGAAATCCAAAAGACGTTGGAATTTAATTTAATTTTTTTGTTTGCCGCTTCTCGCGTTCGCACTGCTGCACGTTTAGTTACTGACTAAGGGCGGGCAATTCAAAATTTTTTTAAATTCATCGCCTCTGCTGCTTCGGCCGGCGGCGTCTGCGTCAGCGTCGACGGCGGCTGCGGCAAACACACAACAAAAACCAAAAACTAATAAAATCAATTACAAACGCACACACACATCGAAAGATTGCGCGAGCCGAAGAACAGCCGAAGGCGCTTCGTTCCTCGTGCTCGGGCTTCGTATGAGTTATGAGAGAGCAATTCAAGTGCGCTCGGGTCTCTCTTCGGGGTTTCCCTCTGTGTGTGTGTGTTTGTGTTTGAATGTGGGCCAAAAGTAATGACAATTGAAATGTGGCTCTCTCTCTCGTGCGCTTCTCGCTCACTCTCTGGGAAATGAGTGGGTGTTTGCACAAGGCAGGCTGTGTGTCTGTGTGCGTGCTGCCAAATGAGCCAAGCAAAACAAAAAGGCAAAAATGCGGCTACAACAACAGCAACTACAGCAACAGTGCGGTCTCCTCAAAAAAAAAATAAAATCAAATAAAAGGAATTCTGAATTATTTGCCAGCCCAGCAAAAGACGCTTGAAAATGTAATTCCTTATTCCAGAAAACTTGTGGAAAAAAGGATATAAGTCTGGCGGCAGAATTGAGGCTTTTTATTATTAATTTCTTTCTTAATTCTTTATATATTACAGAAATTTCTTAGAATATTTTTTGTATTACCCAAATGTCTTAAAATATTTAATTATTTTTTTTTTACGTACTTGTGAAAATCGCAAATGCATATATCTGTTTTAAATCTTAGTAGACTTTTGGTATATAAATCGTGGAAAATACGTTTTATTCGGAGGCATTTATACAGAAATTCTAATTCCTAAAAAGACGTTAGTTTTCGATGCTACAAAATTTTCAGTTGCATCGGAAATAAAAATGTACCCAGAAATCGGCAGCTGAAATCTTTTATTGCATACTTTTTGACACCTTTTAAAGTGATTGAAATCCTTCAAGTATGATTTTTAAAGCTTATCCGGAAGTTTTAAAGAACCCTAGAAATGTCTTAGTGTATATTCTCTAAGACCTCCTTTTTAGTTTCCTTTTCCGAAAAAAACCCAAGGTTAGTGCAGCTGCACGGCATAATTTTTGGGTGTTCTCAGTGAATTCCCCCTTTTTCCTTTCTTATTTTGCTTATTTTTTATTTCCTTCGCTTATTGCTCAAATTTCACAGCAAACGAATGAATCGAAACGAAACGCAACGCAACGATATAAAACGAACCCTCATGTCAACGACCGTTATTACAGTTGCCATCATCATCATTGCAGGACCAACCCAACACAACGACCCATCCAGTCCCGCTCCGACCCAAACCGAACTGTGAACCGTCAGTAATTACACAGAAAAGTTCCATATCGCATATACATAAGCCGCAGGAGCAGCGCATAAATCGCAATTAATCAAGTGCAAGCCAATGCCAACGCTAAAACTCCCCAACTCTCGCACCCTGGAACACTCGTGGAACTGGGAAATAGCAATAGCAATAGCAAGAGCAACCCTCCTAAAAACCTAAACCCTAAAAGCAAACCCAAACCCAATTTCAATTCCAATCCAAATCCCAACAAGTTCAAAAACTCGCTGCCTCTCGCTTGCTCGCTCAGCTGGCAATTGCCCATCCTGCTCGCACTTACTGTGCCAGAGCAGCAAGAGGCTGCTACTAAAAATGTAATCATTATGCTTTATCGTGATAATCAGCAAAGGCAGCAGCAATAGCAGCAGCTATGGCAGCAGCAGTCGCACTGGAAATCGCAGTTAGGAGCAAAGTTTTTATACCCGTTATGAATAATGGGTGTCGCCGGGCATATTCCCGATACTGTATCCATTTCGAGTGAGTGACAGGAGGCAAAAGGATTATGCGGGAAAGGTGAAGAGAGAGATATTCGAGATAATGATGAGAAATGTGAATATTTTGAATTATCTAAGGGTTCTCTAGAGTGATGGGAAAATAGGGTACAATTCTTCAGGATCAAACTCTTTATTTTTTATAATTTTGCACAAAGTACGTAAAAGGTGTGTCCTTTTTTTAATGACAGCTATGTTGGGACTTTCAGCTTAAGAATCCAGATTTCAAGCTCGAATCCAGATTCAAATAATGAAAGATCTTAATTGTTTTATATTTAGTCAAATCCTACCAAGTACCTGATCCTTATTTATACATTAAAAACAAGTTCTTTAAGCTTTCTTCCCCAATATAAGGTCCCACTGAACCTCCTAATCCGCATTAACTGGTATCAATGAGCTTCTTTAAGCTTCCTTTCCCAATATAAGGTCACTCTGAACCTCCTTATCCACATTAATGGGTATCAATGAGCTTGCTAAATTGATGCCGCATTCGTCCTCACTTCCACTTGTTTTCCCAGGACGAAATCACAGCTAGTATATAACAAAGGAAAAACCCCAACGCAAATAACCATTCGTACTAGCCGGTGGCCGAGGGGAGTACGATGAGAGGTAGTAGAGTTCAGGCATATCCAACTGGCAAACAAACAAACTAAATTACAACAATTCCAAAAATTTATAATTGTGCTCGGCTAAAGCACACACACACACAGTAGAGGAACCACCACCACCCAAGTCACCACCCCGTGATAAACCCCCCCGACCCTTCGTAATAATCATCATTGGCAGCGGCATCATCATCTCGGGGTTTTTTGCCTTCTCGCCTTACAATTCGCCATGGAAAGGGTAGGGGGAAAGGAGAGAGAACTAACAAAAACAAAGGCAAAAACAAAAACAAAAAGCAAAGGCAATGGCAATGGCACACACACACACTCAGCACACAAAAAAGGCAGTTAAGTTAAAATGTACTTAGAGTTTAAGCGTAACCCCGAAATCCCAACCGAACCCGAAACGAGATTGTGTGTTTTAAGCGTTTTAGTTACAGCCCAAACCCAAGCCCAAGCCCAAGCCACCCCTCTCGCTCTAGCTTCCAGTTGCCTTTCTTGTAAAGAAAGCGTTCTTCTCTTTCTCCTTTGCCAGCCTGCTCGCTCTTTTGTTGCTGCAAAGTCAGCCATCTTGTGCGGCGTTATTAAATTTTATACAAATACTAAAAATGAAATCAAAATTTTCTTATTACAATGACTATTTTGAGACCATCCCCTGGCTACGTCCTTCGTCCTTCATCCTTCTGCCTTCGCCGCCGCCTGCTGTCCTTTTCTTTTTCTTTTCTGTTTTCGGCTCTCTTATCCAACTTCTGCTTCTTCTCCAACAGCTGTGCTTTGAGTTGATTCGGTCTCCTTTGATGGAGAGGGAAAGAGGTGAGTGGCAAGCTTTTGGCTATACCCTAACTTTAGAGAGTTTTTTTTTGATATTGTATTAAGGTATGTGTTTTTTTATTAAATTAATTTAATTTTGTTAGCCTCAAAACATTTATTTAATTGTAAAAATTGTGCAAAATTTCTCATATTTTTTAATAACATTTATTATAAATGTTTCTCCCTCTCTCTCTCTTTCCCTCTCTTATTATAAATATAACATGATTACACGGCTGGAGCGGCAGATAATTTTTATACTTAGAGAGATAATAATCCTTAATCCCTTTAGAGAGTATTAACTGATTCGTTGTTTGGGAATCTGAAAACGAATTCCATAGCTCCAGCTCCTCCTCGCTCGAATTATAAGCATTTTCTGTGTGTGCGTTGTGTAGAAATGAAATCGTACTTATGCCACTACTTATCGACTGCATTCATTGTTGGCTCTACGTAAAAGTTTTCAGTTTTTGGCTGTTGACCCCACTCCCAACCCAGCCCATGCCTTGTCCACTGTTATATTCACCACCCCCTTTAATTGTAGAAACTTTCCCTTGGCTTGGAAATCCTGTAAATGTCTAGAGGAAAAATCCATAAAAATCAATTAGAAAATTTTCGTTGCAGGACAAATACAAATACGAATACAACTATGAAAATAAAAATAAAACTATAAGGAGGAGGAGAAAGCAAATCAGAGTCAGGCGGCAGAATATTTTACGACTTCCTCTGTGGGCAACTAAATAAATTTGAAAATTTGTGAGCTACCTGAGCGTACTTAAAATTTAAATTAAACACTGTCAAGGTTGTGGCCTAAACAAATCTTGTCCGATAAGCCAGAGAAACCATCGGGGGAAAGAAAGAAAAATTCCAAAGATACGCATAGGATACCAGCTACGAAGGACAAGTGGTGATGAATAATACCAATCACGTACTCGGACGGACAGGGGACGGGGACAGGGCCCACCTTCGTGGCCTAATCAAAAGAGTATTGTAAACTAAGCCAAAGACAAGACAAGACGGGAATTCCAAATTCTGAAAGGATCGTCAAAGATCGTTCGTCAGAACTCAAAATGCGTAATCTCACACACACCAAAAATGCTGCAGCGCACAAGAACAACAAATTAAGTGCCGGCACACATATACACTCACTCACCTACACCACACCTTCGCAGGTCTATCTACATAAATCTATGGAATGAAAACATTTTTCATGCTTCCAATCTAGAGGGAAATGCACTGGGAAAATAAATATATAAAACGTCATAAAAATCATGATGTTTTACCGAATATAAAGATTAAGACACTGAGGAAAGGATTAAGTATTTATAACAAGAAAGGAAGTTATGTAACTTCGGCACGCCGAAGTTTATATACCCTTCCAATCGTTCCTATGGCAGCTATATGATATGGGCGGCCGACCCGGCTCGTTCTGATATTTATAGTAGTGTGAGCATATAGAAGACTATCTGCAAAGTTTCATTCAGATAGTTTCAAAACTGAGGGACTAG
>JAEIHY010017543.1:0-10043 GCA_018904565.1 Drosophila tsacasi | reverse complement strand
CATTAAGCCAAACGCAGCAATAGGGACAAAGTTGTACAGGTCCTCGAAGGTTGCCGCTCCTCCATGGCTGATAATATCAGATGTGAATAAAGATATATATTAAACTATTTTTTTAGGCCCCAAATATTAAGTATCAAGTATACTGAACCTTGTTAGCTCTTCATAAATAAATAAATTAATATAAGTACAAAAATCAATTCAATTGTTAACGAAACATGGCAACAATCGGAACTAAAACCGATAGCCGCACGAAAAGTGGCAACGGCAACAGCTGGCGGATGTAAACAACGGCCAGGGCGCTGGCGCAGGACGAAAAGAGCGGAAGAGAGCGGCTCAAAGAGAGCGCCTTCGGGGTGGGAATTACGAAAAATCGATGAAGGACTATCAGCAGGAAGCTCCAAGGAGCCGATTGACTTTGGGCCGTAAAATGATTACGGGCTAAAAGGTAAAAAACACGTCGCGCGCGAGCGAGAGAGGGCGAGTGCGCGAGCGAGAGAGCAAGGAGCAAGGAGCAACAGCAACAGCAACAGCAGCGGAAACGGCAAAAGAGGAGCGGAGGAGCAGCACGAAACGTTGGAAAAACTGCGCTTAAAAAATCTTCAAAAAAATAGGAAACAACTCGGAGGACTCGAAGAAAACCCAAAATAAGGAACATTTTAAAGGACACCAGCACTCGGGGCATAAATATTCGAAAAAATAACCCAACAAAAAGCGAGTGCGTGTGCGTGTGTGTGTGAGGCTGCCATAACTCCTGAAAATTTCTGCATACATATACAATATAGCGAAAAAACCAAGAAAGGGAAAGTCGAAAGTACCAAGAAAACGCAGGAAAAACCATTTGAAACTGCTAGAGCTAGAGCAGAATGGCGAAAATCCGTGAAAATGGCCATCAGAAAGGCAAAATGACAGCCAACAGCAACTGAGCAACTTTTCCAACATTTTCCGTTTCCCTTTCGGAGCTCTCAGCCAACAAATTGATTTGCACACACACTCACACACGCACGCACACACGAAAATAGCTCGCTGAGCTGAGAAAACACCACCAGCGCGAACCGCCCCCTCTCTTCTGTACCGGAAAAGCCCCTCTTGCTTTCCATTTTTTCGCTGTTTTTTTTTTTTGTTATTTTTTTTGGTTTTGTTTTTCTTGTGTCGTGTTTGGTGATTGGAGGCACTGCCGGCACTGCGCTCAAAAATAGGCAAGGCTCTGGGGAAAACAGCCAAGAAACCCGACACAGGCTGATCCTTCAAAGATGGTAACGATGAACTCGGAGGCGGACAAAACACAAGCCACCAATGCCAGCAGTGCACCCGCCAAGCAGCCAGCAGCAGCTGCAGCGACGCCGGCCGAGGCAGAGGCGGTGCCAGTGGCATCGACAGCAGCAGCCACCCCTCCAGCAGGAACACCCACGGCGGACTGCAGCAGCAGTAGCTGCAGCGGCAACAGCAGCACCGATCCACTGGCAGCGACTCCGCATCGCAGCGATGCCGTCACGACCACGACGACCCTGACCAATGGCAATAACAATGTGGCTTTCCTGGAGAATGAGCCTGCCATAAAGGGGGTCACAAAGTTGGTTGTTGGAGGAGGTGGAGTGAATACAGTTGGAGGAGTAACCACATCACCCAAGGTGGCATCCCCGAAAGCACCTGCACCTGCACCTGCAACGCAAGCAACATCAGCAGCAGCAGCGGTAACGGTAACAACAACAGCTACAACAGCTCCTGCTGCTGCACCACCACCTACTCCTCCTGCTGCTGCAGTTAAAACCGTGAATGCAGACGCCACCACCTCCACCACCCCCTCCTCATCGACAGCGGCAGCGTCTGCGTCCGCAGCGTCAACGGGCGCCGGCAAGCAGAGCGGCGGCAGCAGCGGCGGCGGCCTGCTGACGGTCAATGCCAATCATCATCATCACCATCACCACCAGCAGTCGTCGTCGCAGTCGCAGTCGGCGTCGCAGGCGCAGCAGCAGCAGCAGCAGCCGCCGCCGTCGTCATCAACGACGCTGGCAGTGCCGTTGGCGTCGCAGCAGCGGAGCGGCAAGAACGAAGATGCACCCAATATCCTAGTGTACAAAAAGGTAATTCATTATTATCAATTAATAATTAATAAAGGCAATACTAATGAATTAATTAATTCAATTCTACTTAATTAATATATTAAAATTGTTTGCCTTACACTCATAAAAATGTTATACTAATCTCGCCCCAAAAAAAGCCACCTTTCACGCGTATTTTAAGAAATTTTGAATTTGATTTTAATATAATTTGTCATAAAATCAGGAAAGAAACGATCTCAAATCTAGGGCGTTTTTTTTAATTGTAGATAAATTTTCATGAGAAAAGCGAATTGTCTTAAATATGGAAAAACTTGTCTTCCTCTTATTCTAAAAATCTAAAAATCTCATATAATTCCCATTGGTTCTAGCATCGCTGGCATGGAGTGAATTTTCCGGCCAACTCTTACATATTAATTTTCCACAAATTTTTACCTAAAATCGTTTCGATTTGTTATATGTACCTACTTACTATTTTAAACTTCATTCGTAGCTTCTGATAAATATTAAATTATTTTGAAAAATACAAATTTTAAATGTAATTTTGAATTTAAATATTAATCTTGAATTCATTTACAGATGGAGGCCATCATTGAGAAAATGCAGGCGGAGACGACGGGCGTGGCCGTGCGCACGGTGAAGGCATTCATGAGCAAGGTGCCCTCGGTGTTCACCGGAGCGGATCTGGTGGCATGGATCCTCAAGAACTTCGATGTGGAGGACGTGACGGAGGCCCTGCACTTTGCCCACCTGCTCAGCTCCCACGGCTACATCTTTCCCATCGATGATCATGCGCTGACCGTCAAGAATGACGGCACCTTCTACAGGTGAATATCAATAGCTTTAGCTGCGTATGCACCTTGAATTCTACCTTAATCTTATATTTATATAAACTTATATTCTTTATCGTCACAGATTCCAGACGCCCTACTTTTGGCCCTCGAATTGCTGGGAGCCCGAGAATACGGACTATGCGGTCTATCTCTGCAAACGCACAATGCAGAATAAGACGCGTTTGGAGTTGGCCGATTACGAGGCCGAAAATCTGGCAAAATTGCAGAAGATGTTCTCCCGGAAATGGGAGTTTATATTTATGCAGGTGCGTAGAAACTTGAGCTATACACACACATCTATCTGTATAAGAATTAAGGGAAACCTTTGGCAGCTTATGTATATTTACATTCAAAAGTGTCCAAAATCATTATCTTTTACCCTGCTAAGCACCCAAGGTCATTCAAAATAGTTTTATTAATTGCATTTATAAGTTAACTAACTAAGTTTTTAAGATTCCTTTAATAAAATTAAATCTCTTTTTTTTTAGGCCGAATCCCAGAGCAAGGTGGCCAAGAAGCGTGACAAGCTGGAGCGCAAGGTGCTCGACTCGCAGGAGCGGGCCTTCTGGGACGTACACCGGCCGATGCCCGGCTGCGTCAATACCACCGAGATTGATATAAAAAAGGCCTACCGGCGGGGTGGCTCCAGCCATGGCACCGGATCCGCCGGCGCCTCCTTGGCCAAGAATCCAGTGGAGCAACTGACGCGAATCATTGCCCTGCGCAAACAGAAGCTCGAGCGGCGCACAATCAAAGTGTCCAAAGCGGCCGAGGCGTAAGTGTATTAATGAAAACTGAAAAGGAAGCTAGAATCCGAAGTTTGTATACCCTTGATGATTGAAATTGGATAAGCATCCAATTTGAAATCGATCATAACAGCAAAAAAATAGAAAAAATTTCTATTTGGTAATTACTCTTTTGGTGCGCTACAAACTTCTGGCACAAATTTATGATTTGCCTTTCCAGTATAAACAAATATTCTTTTTTATATACATATTTATTTCTCTTCATTCTTATTTATTATTATTATTTTCAGTCTGGTTGCCTACTACGATCAGTACAATGAGTTTGATTACTTTATAACCTCGCCGGAGCTGCCGAATCCTTGGCAAACGGACAGCACCGAAATGTGGGATACGGAGAAAAATAGGTGAGTTTTAAATAAATTAATCAGTGTCTGAATATTTTAAAAATATTATAATGTCATTAAGATTTTAATTAAATGTTTTAGATCGCGTTCCTCTTTTTTTTAATATAGTCTAGAGTCAGTTTATGTATGTGATAGACAATTGAATTATATTTCTTACAATTTACCAAAGACAATTTAAAGAATAAGCTGCGTAACTCCATATGATTTTTTTTAAGGAGCAGAGAGAGAGAGCGGATATTTTATATTTGTACGCACTTAAATTTTGCGCAAATTTCGTAGCTTGTATGCGCGTTACACATCTTAAGCTTCATATTGTCTTTGCCTTTACCACATCAACTATTTTTAAAGAGTTGTTTTTTTAAGAATTTATTTGTTACAAGATTCCCATAATTATTAATTAAATCAGGACCTTTACTAATGAATATCTTACCTTTGCTCAACAGCAAAGAAGTTCCTGTACGGCGCGTGAAGCGCTGGGCGTTCAGTCTGCGGGAGCTGCTCAACGATGCCATTGGACGCGAGCAGTTTACCAAGTTTTTGGAGAAGGAGTACAGCGGCGAGAACCTCAAGTGAGTGAAGGGAAAATGCATTAATTCGATTTAGATATAGATGAAAGAGTGATATCTTAATAAAATGTTATAGTAAACGTTTCGCATAGATAGTCTTTCCAATAATTACCATTTTCTTTCAGGTTCTGGGAGTCGGTGCAGGAGATGAAGGCGCTGCCACAGTCGGAGATCAAGGAGGCCATCCAGAAGATCTGGCAGGAGTTCCTCGCCCCCGATGCCCCCTGTCCGGTGAACGTGGACTCCAAGTCGGTGGAGCTAGCCCGCGAGGCGGTCAGCTCCCCAAATGGTCCCAATCGCTGGTGCTTCGATGTGGCGGCCTCGCATGTCTACCACCTGATGAAGAGCGACTCGTACTCGAGGTACCTGCGCTCCGACATGTACAAGGACTACCTGAACTGCTCACGGAAGAAGATCAAGTCCATACCGAACCTGTTCGGGGTGAAACGTTGAGACACGCTCCGGGGATTCCCCGTCATGGCAGTGGGCTGAGGCAGGGGCCCTTTGGAACATTGAGCAAATCGGAAATTGGAAATTACAAATCGGTATAAGAAATCAGAAATCACAATCGGAAATCAGAAATTAGAAATCTAACTCGGAATCGGAATCGTACTAGGACTAGGACTAAGGACTAAGGACTTTGGGAAGGGGACTACTTTACACACTGTGTTTGGAACTACGCACTCAACAGTGGGTGTGCTGGATACTGGGTACTCAGTACTTGGTACCAACATTATTTGTATGTACTTAAACGTTGTTACTTATTTAATTATCTGCCACTGTGTCGCGTGTTCTCTCGATTTTAAAGTGTCTTTTGCGATTTATATAATTGATTGATTGTTTGTTGATTGATTTTGTTACCTCAACGTGCCCACCGGGCTTCATTCCGGAGTCCGTGTCTCCCCCAGACTTTCAGATCCTCTCCAGATCCAGATCCCCGATCCCAGCTCCCAGGGCCTGGTCCTGGTCCTGTCCCTTGTCCCTTGGCCCGCCAACTCACTCTCTAGCTGTCTCCCTCTTAATCAGACGAAAAGCAAACGCCACTTAAGATGAAAATAAGAAACTGCCAAAGGGTCGAATAAAAAGACAAAAACCAAATATGGGAGGATGTCCCCGAATTCTTAGAGATTTTGAAATAATAATTAACCAATCCGTAAATAATTGCAAAATAAATGAATACAGTAACTTTATGTTATAATATATTTTTTGCTTTAATGAAAACCTGTACAACAAGAAACCAGACTCTTGATTAAGATATCATACACTCCTCGTTTGCATTATAGTTCTTAACTGTGACAATCTCTAAGGATTTCGGGGTCACTGAATCCTGAATATAAATTAATCGAAAACGAAAGCACAAGCAGAGTTTAAGACGAAAGACGAAACACCAACAACCGCCGAGACCTTAATCTCGTATTCATACTAATTATACAAGCAAATACGAATTATTGTAACCGAAAAGCAAAACAATTGTAACCGAAACACCAACAGGAGTACGAACAAATACGACGCAAGAAGCCAAAAATCTAAGGTTAACTAAAACCATAACAAAATAAGTAATGATACCCTAACCGAAAGCCCCACTAAGACACATACTATATTTCAGCAGAGGATCCGAATCTTAAGAGATATTTATGAGTATAAATAAGTGAATTAGCCTTAAAAAAAATAGAGTCCCAGTCCCACAACGGAGAAAATACTTAAATTTAAATAGCAAATCTAATTGAGAATTGAAATCGAACCAGAAAGAAACCAAAATTGAAATTCAAATCCCAAGACCTAAATCATGTCGGACACCTTTTGTCAGCAATCTTCATCAGCATCAGTTGAGTGCCATAGCAGACAGCTTCTCAGCCTCCAGAGAAATACTTTTGACCAAGTTCCTTTATCGTAATTCTACTCGTTCCTTCTCTTTCACACACATACCCAAGGACAAGGACAAGGACACAAAAACACACACACACACACGAACACCTAGGCACACACCACACTCACATATCGTAAAGTCCCTGGAAATTGGAGGAAAACTAACATTTTTCCGGCTGTAAAACACTTCTGGGGCCCAGTGTATGTGCGCGAAAGAGGGGCAGATTCGAAGGCTTTTGTTTCTAGTAAATGTTTAGCATAAATTATGTTTAGTATAAAGTGGAGAGTAGGTGGCAGAGAGAGGAGAAAGAGAGCCAAGTTCGGAGGGGTCAGGGTATGCGAGCGTTAGGATAGATAGGGTCAATGGTGTGATAGCTTATAGGAGGTTAGAAAAACGAGAGCTTTACAAACAAATAAGTGGGTTAGGCGGTGCGACGAGTCCACAACTGAATAGGGTAACACCCGGACTTGGTTCTCTGCCAAAAAATCATGGGGAAAATATATGAAGAAAATTGGATCGGACAAGGCTTACCCCTCGGGAATACCTAATGCCAGGGCAGCTGCGGTCAAAGTGACCATTGTGTTTCCTAGACGCAATTAAGCAATCATCCTTTGAACTAAACTAAAACATGGATCGAGATTTCATTTGGAACTGCAGGCGAGAAAATTCTATTCTACATATATTAAAAGCAATCATCTGTAGGTTCGTAATCTTAAAACTTACTATAAAGGAGTACTATATGGTATATATACACAAGGTACACTGGGGGGAGATCCCAACTCGATAAGTTCCAAATCACATACTGTAAATAGCCAGCTCTTCAAGAGAACACTTATTAAAAATATTATGGAAAAACAAAAAACAAAAACCAAAAAAAAAAAAAAANTAGTGATTTTGACCGCAGCTGTCTGAATAAAATAGATAAACAGCAGTTACATATTATATATGATATATTAGACTTAGCGTAAGCCAAAGGAAAGGTAAACTAACTAAAATTAGAATACAACACCCACACACACACACACATGTAATTTGCACACACTCATACACTCCTGCACTCATGCTGCCTACTTTTAGGCCGAAAAAGAAAGAGAGATCGAGCGGGAAAGTCCCCAAAGACGACGATTAACTAAACATTAAAGGTGTATTAAAGTACTTAATTAGGATCGCAGCGCATCGGCCTCCTTGTGTGTGTCTATCTAATTGTAACTGTAATTGTAACTGTACGTTAATATATGCATATATCCGGATATATGTATATACATGGTGTCTACAAATTAACGAGCGAATAATAACTATAAATATATGTATGTATGAAGTATACAAGAATACAGTAAAGGTAAAAGGTAAAAGGAAAAAGCTAAAAAAGATTACAGTATATAGTACGATATACACCCTATATCTCGATGTGCGTCTGTGTGTTGGTAGTGAAAAATTTAAATCAATTTCAAAAAATAGCCAAAGCTACAAACTAAGTTAAGCTAAAGGAAAACCAGAAGAGAACCCAAAGTCAGTGTCCGCAATACTTTTCCTTTCGGCTTTTCACTGTTATCGTTTGCCAGATTATAGGGTATATACATACATATACATATATAGGGACTGTTGGCCATCTGTTTTCCTACCCACTTCGCCCCACACCCCACCTAAAGGAAATTTCCATTAATTGTAGCAGAAACTATAAAAACTCAAAATCAACTCGATGGAAAACTAAAGGAAAACCCCACTTGATCTGTTGGTAAAACGTAATTAATTCAAATAATCAAACAAATATTCGATATATGTACGTGTCTGTTTGTATACAAATCACACACACACTCACACACACACACAGAAACCGCTCTTTAGGTTAAAACAGCAGCAAAAGTAACAGCAAAAACAATAACTATTAACTAAACTACAAAAAACAACAGCAACCGCCAGCAAGGAAAACTATTAAGGAAAAGCAAAAGTGGCCGCGTTTATTGTAAATTGTTCAGCAAGAAAAACAAGACAAAAAAAAAACTAAAAACAAACAAAGAACAAACAAAAACATACAAACAAAACTCAAGCAAATAAATAAAAGCGCAATTTAAGCAACAAAACTAAAAACAAAAAAAAAGAAGCGAAGAAAACAATGTTTAAAACGAAACAATTAAACTGTGACGCTAACTAACTAAAGCGAAAATACTTGTCTTGTGTGGTTTAGAGTATATTTTTTATTATTTATGACTTTGCTGAAGCTTACGGCATTTTCAAATAATTCATAACGAAAGGGTAAGGAATATCATTGCTCAAATAGTCTCGAAATCCTTTGCAATTCAAATTATATCATATTATATTACAGAATTTTCTTAGGTCTATATTATTTTACTTTTTACAAATTGGTAAGGCTATATATAATTTTTTTCTTTGCTTTTACAATATTACAAAATGTATTAATTTATTTAACAAAGATTTGGGATTGGTTAATATTATTTTTTAGGACTTAAAACTAAATTCAATAGGTAGGTACAATAGGTAAGTAATTCTACACATTACATTGACTTTTTTACTCTCTTCTATTTAATGGCGTCAATAGATTCATTTTTACATACAATTATGTACCTTTTATATATTATATTTTGATATACCTATTTTTGTATAATTACAAATTTTTTTTCGAAGTTCCCTAAATGCCCACGAAAACCAAAAGTTGTTCGTGGCTAGATCGACTTGACAGGAGATGCTTTTAGACTTGCTTAATCATTTACATTTCTCCTTGGCACTGAAGTAACCCATACTCTGTTTGGTGTAGATTTATACTTAAATACTTCTAGTTAAGCTAAGGTCGTCCAGGAATCCTGCATTGGTAGTAATACTTATTAGATTTCCTCCCCCTTCACCCACACACCCTCCCACAACTGCGATAACCGGACTGACTGTTGTTTACCTTACGAATATAGAGTATTTTTATTATTTTTTAGCTGCGAGGCTGCGATAAGCCGGCCTAAGCTCAAACGACTTCCCGTCCCGCAGAGCGGCAGTAAAGTTTAGCGGTCGGTGTGTGTCTCTGTTATCAATTTGTCTCCCGGAATATGGCCAAGACTTATCTAATTGGCTTTTGCAGGGCTTTCGGGTTAGATACAGATTCAACGGGCAGCGAGAGGCCGCTTCAGATATAGATACAGCTACAGATACAGATACAGGGGCTTGGGACGTGACCAGCATTTTGCACAAGTTTTTCCGACTCAGCTTTCAAGGGGATGTCGTTGGGCGGCCACGGAGGGGGTCAAAAGGGGACCATGCTGATCACGTTTTTGCTGTAAAACCTTAAATGGGGCTGTCTCTTGTCTCTCCCTCTCTCTCTTTCTCTCTCGTTGCCTGTCTCTACCTGGAAATGAGTTCCGATTCGATCTATTTCTCGAGTCATTGCACTCACTCGCTGGCTCAGCTGAGTGTTCATCGAACTATCAGTGTAACGGTACAGCAAATCATCCTGCCTTCCCTCTTGATACCTATAGCTGTCTCCCTCTGACCACATACCCCCCGGGTATCCCAGGGTAATTGCCTATTTCGCATCTCATTCGGGGCAGTGATAATCCATTGACCCAC
>JAEIHY010017542.1:8227-82364 GCA_018904565.1 Drosophila tsacasi | reverse complement strand
TTGATGAATCGTTGATTACAGAGGCTATTGATGACAAGTGGTACTGCAGGGTATATATACTTATGTCTTCCGCTTTAATATTAATAGCAAACTCCAAACTTAATAATCTTAGTATATGTTAGCCCTTTTGATAGGCACTGTATTTTATAGCAAAAAACAATCTAGAAACACCCAACGGGTATTTGCCAGTCGAGTACCTCGGCTTAATCTTTCATTCTTGCTCTTTCAAAGATTCGCTTAATTGCTCGACGGAGCGCGGCTCAATTGGAAGGCGAGAAGGAGAGAAGAGAGCAGAAATATCTTAGAATGATCGATCGCCTGATTGACGAAAGTCCAAACAAAGAAGCGTTCGAATTTCCATTTACCTGACTCCACTGCGCCGGCTGTGCAAACACGCATTGGTAGCATTTGTAATGCACCAGGGATCGCTGTAATTTGCTACCAACAAGGGCTAAGGGTGGCTCGTCTTGTTCACTCCGCCGGAAGAGCCCAATCCGAGGGAGAGTGTGTGCCGGTCGGTACAGGAGGGAGCGCCGGAGAGGGCGCGAGAGCGTTAGAGAGAGCCCTGCTCCACTGAGAGTGCGCATGCAGCCGGCATTTGCTTGTTGTTGGTATCGCTCGGCGAAGTGCCGCTGTGGCCATTGCTGTGTGGTTGTTGTCGGTTCTTTTTGCCAACATAAACACATATCCGAGTATCTGAGCGGGTCGGATATACAGCTGGCGGCGGCCCTGTCTGCCTCGGCCACTGCATTCCCACTCTCGATGTTGGCGGTTTTCAGTTGGTCTCAGTTCGGTTTCGCCGGTTCTAGGTGACGCATCGCCCCCGGGGTCTTGAGTTATTAGAGTGTCGACGGTGTCGTCCAGTGCCCCTTTGCTCGGTGGCTCCGCCGGTTCGGCTTCCCTCCATCCTCTTTGGCCAGTTTTTTGGCAACACGTGTTGGCCGATAATTGCTGTGAAAGAGAATTAGAGAGGCCACGCTCTCTCTCTCTCGCTTTGGCTTTGGCTCGGGAGCAAAGTACACGTCAACGGAGGAGCTTGTGGGAAACGGAGGAACTTGGGTTCTGACGAACTGAGTGCGCAGACATCACGAGATAGTGACAAAAAGCATAGCGTTTCCGATTTAGTGATTCACTGTCTCCGCGCGACTCGAAGAAAGCGGTCAGCAGCTGTTCGCCGCGCGGCAAGTCCCACGAGTTTTGCATACGAAATAAACGAAAATCCCACGAAATGGGCTACGACGAGGCCATCATTAAGCTGGGCGACTTCGGTTGCTACCAGAAGATCGTCTACTTCCTCATCTGCCTGACCTCCATACCGGTGGCCTTCCACAAGCTGGCCGGGGTGTTCCTGCTGGCCAAGCCCGACTTCCGCTGCGTTCTGCCCTTCGAGAAGGAGGGCAGTGGGTATGAGCTGTCGACCCACCTGTGGAACCTGTCGTATCCCCAGGGGGACCGCTGCTCCTACTATGACGTGGACTACTCGGAGGAGTACCTCAACGGCAGCATTCCCCGGAGCAGCAACCGGACCAGGGACTGCTCGCATTACGTATACGACCAGGGTACGTACTTGAACAGCGCCGTCACCGAGTGGAACCTAGTGTGCGGGCGGGGCTTCATGGCCGCCACCAGCGACTCGCTCTTCATGCTGGGCGTGCTCCTGGGCAGCATAGTGTTTGGACAGCTTAGCGACAAGTACGGACGCAAGCCCATCCTCTTCGCCTCGCTGGTCATCCAGGTCCTTTTCGGCGTCCTGGCAGGGGTGGCGCCCGAGTACTTCACCTACACGCTGGCCCGCGTTATGGTTGGCGCCACCACGTCGGGCGTCTTCCTGGTGGCCTACGTCATCGCCTTGGAAATGGTGGGCCCCGCCAAGCGCACCTACGCCGGCATTTTCGTGATGATGTTCTTCTCCGTGGGCTTTATGCTGACGGCAGCCTTTGCCTACTTCGTCCACGACTGGCGCTGGCTACAAATCGCTCTGACGCTGCCGGGCCTCATCTTCTTGTGCTACTACTGGATAATTCCGGAGTCCGGGCGCTGGCTGCTCTCGAAGGGGCGGAAGGAGTGCGCCATTGCCAATATGCAGAGGGCGGCGCGCTTCAACAAGGTGAAAATCTCGAACGAGGTCTTAAGCGAGCTCCTGGACGAGGGTGAAACGGCCGAGAATAAGGCCAAGCAGAAGCTGGAGGGTCAGGAGCAGGAGGCGAGGGATGAGGGACCGCCGCCATCCGTGTGGGATCTCTTCTGCTACCCGAATCTCCGCAAGAAGACGCTGCTCATCTTCCTGGACTGGCTGGTGACCAGTGGCGTCTACTACGGCCTCTCCTGGAACACCAACACACTCGGCGGCAACGTGCTGCTCAATTTCGTTATCTCGGGCGCCGTGGAGATACCGGCCTACATATTCCTGCTCCTGACCTTGAACCGCTGGGGCAGGCGATCGATCCTCTGCGGCTGCCTGGTGGTTGCCGGACTCAGTTTACTGGGCACCGTAATCATTCCGGCTGAGATGCACACCCTCGTAGTGGCCTGTGCCATGGTGGGCAAGCTGGCCATTACTGCCTCGTATGGAACCGTCTACATCTTCTCCGCCGAGCAGTTCCCCACGGTGGTGCGGAATGTGGCTCTGGGCGCTGCCTCGATGGTGGCACGTATCAGCGGCATGATGGCGCCGTTCCTTAACTTCCTGGCCACCATTTGGCTACCCCTGCCGCTGCTCATCTGCGGAGCACTCTCCTTGGCAGCGGGTCTGCTTTCGCTCCTACTGCCCGAGACGCACAACAAGCCCATGCTGGAGACCATAGCGGATGGCGAGCGATTTGGGAAGAAGACCAAGGGCGATGTATACCTGGAGACGGGCCAGGAGCTGCGCCAGACGCCGGAGGCGCAGCCACTCAAGGGAGCCGACAGCAATGGACACGGGACCAATGGCCAGAAGTTCTAGGAAATCTCAAGGAACGAACTCGCTTGAACCTTTCCGGCGAAATAAATGACAGAAGAGGGCACACAGGGCATCTAGAATTCGGCCAGGCCAAAGGCTGGGCATTTACCATAAAAGATAGACCAAGTATTATATCATTTCTGAAATCTCACGTAACCAAAAAAGAAAAAAAAAGAGAAGACAAAAAAACTTAAAAGAATAGTTAGCACCGAATATATCATGTTAGCATTTAGCCAGGCAGCAGCGGCCGGCCACGTAGGGAAAAAGAAGGGTTTCTAAAGATTAGGGGTGACTTTCCGTGGGAAATTCTATGGAAAATGTGGATGATATGCCACGGATCCCTCGCCTAAGTTGTGCCGCTGCATAATTTATTCCTATCTATTTAATTTTAAATTAAATTTACCAATTACATTTATGCATGTATTCCAAGAAACACAATTTTTAAATAAAATCTAGGATTTTCCAGAGAAGAAACTTTACTTTCCTCATAAACCCAGACATAATGTGTATATTTGACCTGTCCGGGAATCTGAAATGTGTTTCCGTTGTTTTTATTTTCGTAACAAATTCTTATCAGCCGCGGAGACACGAGACTGCCATTTGAGAATTGGACCCGCACAGTCTTCCGAATCACGAGATTACTTTGTGTTTTGCTTAGCTAGCGACTAGGCTACAGTGCCAGAAATAATTTGGTCTGGCGACTTATGTTCAGATCGCACTGACCTCGCCCGAGTCTTGGGATTTGCATAATCCACAGCCCCCGAAGCAATTTGCACTTGATCTTAAAGTGGGTCGTCGTCTATTTACGGTGCACTATTTTAGAGTGCACTTGCAGCAGCCCAGCCTCTTAATATTCCATTTAAAATTTGTACAAGCTTGTAAATGTTTTCGAGATAACAGAGGGACATGTAGCGAAGAGAAATCAACCGAAGAGCGGACAGAACTGATTAGAAGAGCAGCGTTTAGGAGAGCGTCCGCCGAATAGATGTACAAGGTCTCCATATACATACATATACGGAGCACATATTAAGAGGCACAGTTGAGGTCAAAATAATATGAATTTATATCACTATTATTTTGTTTGCCAAAGTTGAATGAAAATTAAAAAAAAATGCATTTACTAAATCAATATAAATTTGAAAGAACAATACATTCAAATGGGAGATTTTTTTAATTCAATTTAACTAAAAATTTAAATCTTAAATTTCTCATCTGTGAAAGTGACAAGAGTAAACCTATTTGAAACCTCATTGAAAGAGTAATCATTGAAATGTGACAACACCTTATTGACCTTGGCTGTTTGGTCTTCTGCAAAAGAATTTATGCTTTTGCCATCATCAGTGGGCTTGGCATTCGGAATCAGGCCACTTTCGGTGGACTCTTTCTCTGACGAGGAGCTATTGCTACGGTCACTAATTGCTCGAGCTTGTACCATGCCCAAATAGGTGAGGCAGCTGCGTTGCAGCCTCCTTTTTCCATCCCTGTTTTCCATGGAAAAATCCGCCTTAACGTTGGGTGATCAATAGATTGGTCACAGGGTGGAACGCTCACGCACGCACACTAGAGCGACTAGAACGCTCGCACTGACACAGATACGGGCACGCACCGCACTGGTCGTGGAGCGTTTTGGGTTCTTCAGAACCCTCAAGCGCTCTTTGTGTTTAGTCTGAGACTGACGCAGCTGGCGAGCGGTTGATCGCGCGCACACCACCACTCCGATCAGAGACCGGGACCGATACCGAGTTCAATACGCAGATCATTGTGCCAACTACCCACGCTGGAGGCTGCTGCAGCTGAAGACCCTGGCTCCAAAATCCAACCAGATCGTTGCACAATCAAAACGAGTTAGGCTGCACTGGATGCACCGGGCGTATACGCAACGCCACGCGCTTCGCTAATAAGTTGCGCATACGTCACGGTGTCGCGAGAGCTGCCGGCTGCGACCATTGAACCGCTCGCCAGTTATCGTACGACACTCGACGGCCCCTTAAATCAGTGTGACACCTGCTTAACGTGGCCTAGACTCGAATATGGGCTACGACGACGTCATCACCCACCTGGGGGAGTTCGGTCGCTACCAGAAGCGCATCTACTACCTTCTCTGCCTGCCGGCCATTGTCTGCGCCTTCCACAAGCTGGCCGGAGTGTTCCTGCTGGCGAAGCCTGACTTCCGCTGCGCCCTGCCCTTCGAGAACGATGCAAGTCGGTACGAGCTGCCACCGCACCTGTGGAACCTCTCGTATCCCCAGGGGGACACCTGCTCCTACTACGATGTGGAGTACTCCGAGGAGTTCCTGAACGGCAGCATTCCGCGGAGCAGCAACCAGACCAGGAGCTGTTCCCGCTACGTTTACGATCAGAGCAAGTACCTCAACAGTGCGGTCACCGAGTGGGATATGGTGTGCAACCGGAGCCTGCTGAGCGCCACCAGTGACTCTTTGTTCATGCTGGGCGTGCTCCTGGGAAGCTTCATCTTTGGCCAGATGTCCGATAAGCTGGGACGGAAGCCCACCTTCTTTGCCTCGCTGGTGATTCAGTTGATCTTCGGCGTGTTGGCTGCCGTGTCTCCGGAGTACTTCAGCTACACCATATCGCGGATGATTGTGGGCGCCACCACCTCGGGCGTATTCCTGGTGGCCTATGTGATAGCCCTTGAGATGGTGGGCTCCTCGTACCGCCTCTTTGCCGGCGTGGCCATGCAAATGTTCTTCTCCGTGGGCTTCATGCTGACTGCTGGCTTCGCCTACTTCATCCACGACTGGCGCTGGCTGCAGATCGCTCTGACGCTGCCGGGACTCCTCTTCCTCTGCTACTACTGGATCATTCCGGAGTCCGCCCGCTGGCTGCTACTGAAGGGCCGCAAGGATGAGGCATTCGTGATCATCAAAAAGGCGGCCAAGGAGAACCGAGTCGAGATACCCAGTGAAGTCTATGCGCAGCTGGTGGACGAGGTGGCCGAGAAGAAGAAGCAGGACGAGCTGACTGCCTCCCAGCCGGCCGCAACTGTGTTTGATCTCCTCCGGTTCCCCAATCTTCGCCGGAAGACCCTACTGATCTTCTTCGATTGGTTCGTAAACAGCGGCGTCTACTACGGCCTATCGTGGAACACCAACAATCTGGGGGGAAACCAACTTATTAACTTCATGATCTCCGGTGCCGTGGAGATTCCCGGCTACGTGCTGCTCCTCTTCACCCTCAATCGCTGGGGCCGCCGCTCGATCCTGTGCGGCACCATGATGGTGGCCGGTGTCAGCCTGCTGGCCACCATTTTCGTGCCCAGTGACATGAACTGGCTTATCATCGCCTGCGCCATGATAGGCAAGCTGGCCATCACCTCCTCCTACGGAACCATATACATCTTCTCGGCGGAACAGTTTCCGACTGTGGTGCGGAACGTGGGTCTGGGCGCCTCCTCCATGGTGGCCCGAGTGGGCGGCATCTTGGCGCCCTACCTCAAGCTGTTGGGCGAGATCTGGCGACCCCTTCCCCTGATCATCTGTGGTGCCCTGTCCCTTACCGCCGGACTGCTGTCCCTGCTGCTGCCGGAGACCCTGAACAAACCCATGCCCGAGACCATCGAGGATGGGGAGAACTTCGGCAAGAAGACGGCATCGGAGGGATCCGCCGAGGAGGGAGAGGCGGCCACCCAGGAGCTGAGGGGGATGCTCGACGCCAAGTCTGGCTAATTGGATACGAGATTTCGAGAGAGCCACAGCCACTTGCTGCAATCGAGGCAGACGGCCTCAATTGGCTTGCGCCATAGACGACTTCAACGAATTTAAACATACTGCGCATCTACTCTTCTCCGAGGGGTATAACAATTCATTCCATTCCCTCTAATTGTTTACCTTTAGAAGCATTTTAATAAAAGACAAGCAATTGCGACTTGTTCCCCGCTCCGTGGGTGCACTTGCGATTCAACGAACTTTATGACCATTTTGTTTATTGAGGCGTCTCTCGCTCTGACACTTCGAAGCGATAATATTTCGCTCATTAAATAAAAAAAATTAGGTCTAAACGGTCGCGACTGATAAGAAAGCGTACCCATCTCTTCGAGTGCAAGCTCTGGCTGCACTTGCTCGGCGCGGAAAGTCTGGCTGCCATATGTTTCCACTTTTTGTACAACTTATAATTACAATGTGTCGTAGAGATAAAACTGATAGCAGTTCACTGTCAAAGCATTGGCATTGATAGCCTAGAACGCATATGGTAACAAACACACCTGGGCCCAAGTAAGTCGAAGTATATTTAATAAAACTCAGAATGACTTTGCTATAGCCGAGTGAGGAAAGTTCAGCGAACTCAAGGTAAGTATCAGACATCTGGAGTCGAAATTGGATACCTGAGAATACGTCACTTGGGAAATACGATTGAAACTACAAAAGTTGTATTTATTTAATTTTGTGTCTGTATGTTTTTAATAAAGAAGAAATATCGTGATATTAACAAAGGCGTCGATATCTTTATTAGTTTCCCAATCACACCCATTTTTTTATAATCTTTGTTATAAAGTTTGTTTGGCCTAAATCTTATCTTGATTGATGGTATTCCCCAGTTTAATGTTTGCATATCTATCTATTTCCATTCAAATTATGCTACACCATGTCTTCATCCAATTTTCCTTTCATTTGGACAGCCCAAAAGTATGCCAAGCCTTCTGGTTAAAGCCTCTCAAACCTCTGAGCTTGTCAAACCTTCTTTGTAACAGTTTTTCAAAATTCTTCTTTCGGTGTATCAAATGTCAAATAAATCCATATGTCAGCTGCTGTAGATTCCAGGACTAAATGGCTTTGCCCTTCGGCACTCAGACCCCGGAACTAGACGTACTCATTGTGGGAGCGGGTCTCTCGGGTCTGACCTCCGCCCTGAAGATCCTTACCAAGGAGAGCTCCCTGAAGCTGAGGATCATCGAAGCGAGCGGCGTGCTGGGTGGACAGCTGGGTGGTCAGCTGGGTGAGAATGGCATCCGATTCGTGGACAGGGAGCAGCTTCATCTGCTCTCCCTTCTGGCCAGCGTGGAGATGGTGCCTCGGCGCCGGAGTAGCGAGAGCGAAAAGTTGAGTAGGTGCTGGGACCTGGACCGAGGACTAACCGCTTTGCCGGCCAAATTTGAGCTGGAGCGATATATCAATATGTTGGAGCTCCGGATGGACAAGTTCCGGTCAAAGCGATTCAAGTGGGTGGCGGAAAGTATCCGTTTTATTATTCTAATTATTTAATCACAATTAAACAGCCTTCGAGAACGGGTGTCGAATATGGAGCAGCATATCTGTCAACATTTGTTCTTCAAAAAGTCGAGGAAATTTATGCTCAACCTGGTGGAAGTAGTCTGCGGCGTTCCAGCCAACGAAGTGGCCTACGATGTGTTCATGTCCGTGTGCTGCTCCTGCGGCGGCCTCAGGATGATGATCGATTTGTAAGGAATAGTATTAGTTAAGATTTTTCTTTGATTTGAAAATATAGTAAAGTAGGTTTAAAGATAGCTCAAAAAATATTGATAGAGCTAAGATAAAATAAGAGCTACATTTGATATATAAATTTTATATTTCGGACCAACAAAAAGAAAATATTTTTCGATATATAAAAATTTGATATATCAAAGTTTACGAAAATTCGAAATACGAAACGATATGAAATATGTTTCCTCTCCACATACATATATAATATTTATTTTATTTATATTACATTTATAAGTAATTACATTTTAGGGTAATACTTTAACGAATATAAGCTTCTTATAGAACTATTCAGATAGGCTCAAATTATTCTGATTTTTTTCATGAGTAATTAAAAGGCTTTTTAATTCAATTCCTGTTTAAAATTATCATAAATTAACCAAATCGATATTTTGCCAGTTTGATATTTGGGTTGCATGATGAATTATTAATATTCTCTAATATTTGCTTGTTTTATTCAATTTTTTGGTGTCATAAGATTACGACCTTGAACCGCCTTTCACTCAAACTCTGTCACGTGTTTTTTATTATATAGTAATTAACATTTTAAAGGGTCAAACTCTGTCACGTGTTTTTAATTATATAGTAATTAACATTTTAAAGGGTCTTGTTTTCCGACTTAGAGCGCATGCCTAAAAAATCAGTTTCGGGTTAAAAACAAGCTGACTTTAGATGAGTCCGTGATTGAGCCAATGATTTATTACTCATCTACAAATAGCTTCATTTAATAGATCCGACGCGTGCTCCTTGAGCTAAGATTGATAGGGTCGTAAAAACGTAACAGATGTCTAAAAAGTGTTGCATCACTCACTTTTCCCATTACTATACTGTGTGTTCCCATTTGTGATTGATTGAATGTCAAAAGAGTGTTAAGAACAACCCTTCAGAAGCTATTAAATATCGCTTTCACCCCCAGCTACTTCACCTATCCGAGCAGCTTCTACGAGGTCTCCACTCAGACGCTGATCAAGAACATACTGGATCAGATCCCCTTCACCGCCGTCTCCCTCAACTGCAGAGCCGTAAAATTGGAGCACTTCAAGAACTATGTACAGCTCACGGATGCGGAGGGCACCAAACATACAGCCCAAGCCGTGATCCTGGCCATGCCCTGGAACAAGGTTGAGAAGCTAGTGTTCGATCCGCCCATTCCGGCGGCCTTTCTGCCACCGGTGTCTTCGAAAGCTGGAAAGAGGCAGCGTCAGCTGATCAGCCAGTTCCAGCTGCAATATGGCAAATCCCATTGGACCGAGCTGGGCTACTCCGGAAACTTTCTCAGCTCCCAGCCGCTGATCAGTGCCCACGAGAGTCGCATGTGCACCATCGATGGCTACATGCTGCACTTGTCCGAGGATAAGGACGATGTCCTGGGCGTGGTGCTGGACCAGCTGGCCGAGCAGTTCGGTGAGGAGATGCGACACCCCCTGGAGTGCCGCCTCTTCACCGACGAGCTCAATGTGGCGCTGCACAAGCCGCAGGTGAGACCCTGGCTTCGGATCATCTGGTCCAGCTCCTCGTCCGTGGGCACAACCTACCGCAGCCTCATCGGCGGAGCCGTGGAGAGTGGCGTCCGGGCAGCAGTGAGTGCTCTTTTTGTGGTGAGGCCCCAGGTGGTCAGCTGGAAGGACATGCTCGACGAGCGGAATAAGGGCCACCTGGAGGTGGGTGGCACCGGACGTCTCAGGGGACTACTCAGCCGGCTTAATCTCTACAACGTCACCTTCTACAGCGCCTTCGTGGTGGGAATCATCTCCCTGCTCAACTATGGCTACGAACGTCTGTCCTAGATAATTACAACCTGAACGTCTTTAGAAATTAAAGTGTCCTCTTGACCTTGTCACCCACGCCTTAACCTAGCCAAAGCCTTTGATTCGGGCTTAGTTGCGGGCTTAGACTGCGGCTTAGATTGCGGGTTAGTCTGGGGCTTAGTCTAGGGCTTAGTCTGTGGCTTATTCTCTCTTTCGGTCGAGTGCTCTGTCTTTAATGTGCTCTCATTGAATTTAGTGAGTTTAGCAACGCCTGGATTTTTGTACGAAATACGAGCACAATTCCCAGCTCGTTTCGCCGGCAATCATTCACTTAAGTTTCGCCAACGCCTGGCCAGCAGCTAAATTGGGCTGTCTTTATAAATTTGAATTATTATTTAAGAGGATTTTCCACTGCTGTGTGGGGTAAGGTATCGAGAGGAATTTGAATGCACAATTAAGTGGTATTATAATAAAGGTAATTACGGGTGGGCTAAACCTTAAGCTTGCAAAAAAAGAATGTGCTTAGTTCTAAAAATATGTAATTCTAAGAGGTTATTTATTAAGGACCCAAAACTACATAGGTGTAGGTACTCTTTAATTATGTTATTTATCTATGTTGATTATAGTTCCCTCCGGCACTTGACACATTTATAGTTTAATAACAAACTATACATAAATTTTTTCCTGTGCACTTTTTGCTAAACTATTTCTGAATTGGGCTTGACATCTGCTTAAATTGCCGTGCATTATATATCATTTTCTGACAAAGCCTTATCACATTGTAAAGAACTCTAAGTGATTATGTAGATGAGGTGCTTATTATTAGATTAGCCCTTGTTGGGTTGTCCAGTTTAGGGGCTAGAAAAGAGCATACCAGACCCATAATACTTTCCATAAATACATTGAGGAATTATATAGAACCGCTAGATACTGCACGTGCGTTCCCAAAACAAAGCCTGTATTTGAATCAAATTTAATTCGAGGGACCCACCCAGAAAACCGGCCACAATCGAATGGCTAATAGAAGGCACACCCATGTGCATCACAAACATGCGAGCTAAACATAGAGCTCTAATTACGGCTTAAACCGAGTGGCTAAAACCGTTAGTACGACCACAGTGCGAATTTCACAGATGAATAGAATGAGCAGGATGGGTTGCATGCCTGGGAACTGAATATACTATATACACTATACATAGTCGAACAATCACAAATTAGAATGCGGTAACAGAGAAAACCATAATTGCGAATATGCGGAATATGGCCCACAACAATCCCAGGCCATAACTGCCCAAGGTCAGCTGTCAGCCTATATCTATCTTTACCCGCAGGGTTACTGCTTACGTCGATTAATCAATCAAGCATCATTGAGTTCAATTGGTCTTAGCCAGGCCCGAGGAGGACCCTCGATGTTCGCCGATAACAGAGGTTAACCCTAATCGAATCAGAGCAGATCGATAAGGTCACTGCGTAGAAATCTGGTTCGATTTCGATCGTCCGGCTGCAGAGTTTTCCGGTTCGAGTTGGATCAAATGTGGTGTAAACTCTATAAGTTATATTCCCAGATTCATTCATTCACAAATCAGCTGTCGGCGAGAACATCACAATATGAGACGGCAGTTTTTCAACATTGTATATAGAAACAACAACTGTTTTCCATTCAAAAAAGCACGCTCTCTTCTCGATCGCTCTTTGAGAATTTCGAACGGCGCAACTCGAAAATAAAAATGTAAACAATACCCACCGACTCGCGGATATCACCAAAGCGACTGGGAAATGGGGATTCGTAATGAAATACAGAGACAACAGAATTAAGCGGCCTGTTCATGTAAATATATATCATCGGTTTCGGGTGTGTAATGGAATGTAAGGGATTGAGTTGAGAGCGGGTCGGCCGGCACCATATGTTCAAGTGTTCGGCCGATCGGGAGTGTATTTAAATATTTTCTTGTTGTTTGACGCATTTGTAATGAGCAGAGGAGGCCACAATATTGGTACTTTACTGTAATAAATACGGAAATCGTAGGGTGTTTGCTAGGGGACATATGTGCTGTGGAAATTTAAAGTGAAGTGAAAACTATGTGAGGAGTTAAAAGAAATGTACAAAATGTCCTGTAAGTTAGATTACTTTAAAGTAATGTATATAATATATGAAGGATAATTTTCCTATAAAGTTTGGTTAATAATAAGAACCCATCACTCGCCATATTATCCCTAAGTTTAGTGTACTGTCATATTCCCTGTACCCTGAAAATAAAGGAATTATTTTTTAAAATGTATTTCCAGTCTTTGTTCTAATAAAAAAAACAAATGGTCGAATATTTGGGAATGCGTTCTTTGTTTTAAAAATACATTTTTGTTTACCAGTCCTGCTTGGATTTTGACTGAAAGGTAATTTGTCCAAATTTAATTTGTATCATACAGTATTTTCCCAATTACAAATGGTAATAATTCTCAATATCAACATGTTAAATAAGGCACAAACTAATAAGCTTATATAAAAAGAAGCCATTAAATGTACTTTACTTTTCGCGCACTAATTTTGAAATTTAAACGACGGCTGCTTCAATAACAATACAAAAATATTTCGTTATTGTTCTGCTTTCAAATGATTCAATTACGTGGAGCATACTCATAAAATCATAGAGTGCGCACTTTTTGGCTTGACATTCGCCATAGGAATCTCTATCTCTCCTCAGACGCTCTATGACTGAATTTAATTTTTTATTTTATTGCTAATGCTTGCACTCGAATCCAAAAAGAACACAACATAATCTGCTCGAGCATTTGGATCGGGAGGAGAGCCGAGCGATCCCGAGTGAATCACGGATAGCGGGTTGGCGGGGCGCAGGCGAAGGCGAAGGCGGCACTGCCACTGGGACTGAGGCACTGAGGCACTGACCGAGTGCGATGTTAGTACCGCCCCCCCGGCCAAGTCCCCCAGATCTCCCATCCGCTCCCAATGGAAGCGCGTACAAAACGGCGCGATCGGCCTCCCGTGGGCTTAGTTTGTGAGACGCTTCCGAAGCGACAAGTAGTTGATAGCAACATCGGCGGCTAGACACCGAACGCAGCAACTGCAGCACGCGTTGCAACGGAAAAAGCAAATACAACGAAATACACAAAAAAAGAAATACATAAAAATAATATTAAGAAAAAAGCGAGGGAGAGGCAAACCTCAAACAGCCTCGAAAATATTTCATTTATTTTCATGTTTATTTTGACTTGAGGGATACTTTTTTGAAAACAACAAGAGGCGAATGTTGAAAACAAGAGGAACCACCAACGAAAAAACGTGTCGCGTATGTCAAACCGAAGCGCTCCCATGTGCTGTGCTGCATTAACAATTGAAAAAACATCAAGAAATGGGAGAATAGAACCCGTCGATAGGTAAACACATCCCAGCAAAGCCGAAAATATTACAGCGACCTGCCGTCGCCTCGAGGCGAAGTGAAAGTGAATATAGTCGTCGAGGAACGACGACATATATTAGCGACCCTATATATCGAGCGATCGTCGGTAGCGCCGCCGTGCCTTATCTGCTCCACACGGAGTGAATGCACTCCTCGTCGTCTCAAAAAAGCCACATTTTAGGTGCCTAAGCTCGATTTTAATAAAAAATCAAAGAGCTCTTGGCTGCACAAAGAACGAAAATAGATTGGCGGGCGAGGGAATCCAAGTTCAGTGTCAGAACCGAACCGAATCTGCCTGCAATCCGCCAGATACGATCGCAGAATCGCCATCGCCAGCATTATCGGAAGCGTGCTTTCGAAATCCGCAAGTAGCTGTGATATTGCACTCGCAAACATGACCCAGTCGAAGGACAACCCGGAGAAGAGCCGCGAGCTCATCAGCGAGGACAGCATGAAGGATCTGCTAACCAAGCAGCTGGAGATCGTGGGCAGTGGCGGAGCGTATGTCTGGTAAGTAGTTGCACTGAGAACGAATACAAGGAATACATATTAAATATAGGTGAAGGAATATTTCAAATTTAATCTAAAAATAAAATATTTTCGGCAATAAACAAACTAGTTTCAGGATTGAAATGTTAACTGATAAAAGATGACTTAACTTACTATATATAAATGAAAGGAAATATCATTATTTATATATTACATAATATACTTTCGTTATTCGTTAATTAAAAATGTAATTGCTTTTCTTTATAATTTTGACTCTAATTAACTTTAATTCTTAGCATCTTTATTCCTAATCTTTCGAAGCACCTCTAATCTTATTAGAGTTTGCTTTAAAATTGTTTTCCAAGAAAAGAAAGTAAGACTTAAAATGCATAACAAATGAATGAGTCTATGACTTACAGAACCAATTACTTTCCTTTATATGCGAAATAGTCTGTAATTATAGTTCCCATATTCTATATAATCTATTGAAAACTGTGATTAGGGTGGGCCATGATAATTGGAGAAAAGTATGGTGATTAAAGGTCGAATCGCAATGGTGGTTGGCTGTGATTTTATAAACAGTTCCTGGCAATGAATTATAGACATTAAGTGCTGGCCATTTTCGACTAGAATTAATTCATTTAAAAGCCCCAACTAATTATGTTATTTAAATTGATTCGGAAAAGAGTCTATGTTCTTTCGGTTTACGAAAAATCTGTAACTTTTCGGTTTAGTTTATGTATAAATGTTAAAGGTGGAATAAAGTCACGGCAGGTTTAAGCATTAATTGAATTGCCCTTTTATTTCGAGAAGATTTGTATGGTATACATAGTTCCTTTTTTTTAGGATTTCAGAAGATGTATTTTATTTTCACATTAAAACTTTCGCTACTGGGTGTCTCTACGTTATTTTATTTATTGTGTTCTCAACCTTTGTACTAAGGATTCTAAAAATCTGAATATTTCCTTTAAGGATTCTACATTTCAAGATATTTGTATGACTATTTATATTTATATTTCTTCTATTGAAACTTCTCTGCTTGGTTAAATTGTTCTCCTATTGAAACTTTTCTGCCAGGTTCAATTGCTGTACGATTGTGACCACCGAAAATGCCAGTTTCATCATCTAAAAGAAATCAAATATTTATCATAAGAAGCTGTATTTATAAACCAACTCACCGCTAAGTTAGTTTGCATGCAAATTGGAAACACTCCAATTGCTGTCAAGGTTATGGGGCACTGTAGATTTTGAAGAAAGTATATCATGGTGGACTTAAAGCGACGATCGGCGCCTATCCAATTTGAATGAAAGAGACTCTCAGTGAGTCCTTGGCAGTCATCGATTATTACATTGCACAGATAGCAGAAGGGGAACGTCTCCAATAACACATCAACAACGAAAAGGACTGATCCCAGACTCGTCCAAAACGTTGAGAAAAACATGATGTTGATCATTGCAAGGCCCAGGGCAGCGCCGATCAGTAGGAATGTCGCAAATATGGTTCCCGATAGGAGAGGTCGCAAAATGTCGATATAGCTGGGAGATATTAAATAACTAAATATATACAAAATGAAAAAAATACCAACTTACTATAAAATCAAGCGATGATCCCGAATGCAGTTGGTCATGTCGGCAAAGTGTTCATCATCACTCTTGTGCGGATCCGATCTTAGTTTCTCCAGACGCTCCTTGAGCAACATTAGATGACAGCGAGCCATCAGCATTGGGGTGAGCGCACAGATATCCGAGCACAGACAATTGAGGACCGCCATGGTCAGTAGTAAAAACTCTACCATGCTGGACAGTAGGAAATTCTCCTCAGAGTTCAGCAGCGGTATGTACATGCGCCAGGCGTGGCGTCCCATCAGGAAAAAGGGCATGAACTCAATGATCACATAGCCCCAGTATAGCATGAAATACACGATGAAGCAGAGGTTGCATAATGCCACATAACGATGAACCTTCGACTTCTCCGAATTACTTAGGCATCGCTCGTCCATCTTATCCAATAGTTTCCTGGACGCTTGGATTTTCTTGTGGCCTGCCAGATTTAGAGCAGACTTACAGGCCATACCGTATACGTTAACCAGGATCTCGATTGAACTGAGAAACTCGCCGGCCGAGAAACTACGAAAACTGTGCAGATACTCCACGGCCATGGCGTTTGGCAAAAAAAAGAAGACAACTATGATTACCGTCATGCACCACAGATTGTAAACGATGGTCCATCTTTAAATAAGGATGTTGCAAAATGAATGAAATAATTATACGGCCTTTTTGATGGAATTTTTCTTACATTTAAAAAGGTATAGTTTATTTGTGATTGTAATTCACCTCTTGTTGTCGGCCTCTGTCCATCCCAATGCCCACATAGTGCGATTCAAGTAAATGAAGGCTTCACGGGACTTAACCTTTTCCGTCAATGGCTTCTCCTTGATGAGAGGAAATAACTTGCTTAACATGTTGGTCGTGGTTGCTTTTTGCGAATAATTCAAATTCCACCTATCCAGTGTCCTTTTATAGGCCACAAACCACCCATAAGGGTCTTTCCCAAATGACTTGCCTTTTTATTTTTTCCATCAAGGACGTAGAAAATGTCATATATACTTTATTTTTAGTTCATTTTTTCTATCAACTATAAAGAAACGCCTTCCTTTCACTTTAAATTCTTAATTTGCCACAGTTTTCCTAGCAAAAACTGAACAGAAATTGTTAAATTATTTACTTTTGAAGGGAATTCTATTTTTGTTGATTGTGGATTAACTGGGTTAAGGTTTAGAAATAGATTTTGCTGTTCACAAATGTAATCTAAATTGTATTAATTTATTATCCAAGCACAGCAAGCGCTTGGCATTAAATGAATGAAAAATATAAAGAACCACAAACGAAAAGCTTTAGTGGCAGTTTATTTTAAAAGCAAGGAATACATATTACTAATTATATTTCATATTTAAAATGTTTTCTCATTTATGACTAAATTTTATTAATTTGATCCTAAATGTTGTAAATTTATTTTCATCCCACTGGAACTTCTCGGCCAGGTTAATTACGTTAGCGATCTCGCTTATGAACAATATTTTCTGGAGCACATTGAACGAATCATATTTCTGCCATAATGCGCGAAAAGTCGAGGAAGCACCTTTTTAGCTCGGCTCGAATCACGTTCCACTTGACCCACATCACAGTGAATGCAGTGCACGGGCCTCTAAAGGTTGAGTCTTTGGAAATTGTTGTTGACATTAGTCAGGCGAGTGCCGTCAGTGCGCGATTGCGTTGAAACAGTTTTAATTGGTTTTTTCGCTTCACTGAGCTCGTGATTTGTTAAAGAACTAACTTACTAAGCCACGAACTGTTCACACAATTTCAAACTAAAACCAATTAGCTTTTTTATCCGCTTCCGATAAGGCGAGGCTGAACAGCACGTGGGGCTTCCTGGTGTTACTTTTAGGGCCGAATTTTAGACGGGGACTCATCCCTCCAGCCGGGTTCCGATCACAGGGCAATGGTCATGCTCGAAACGCAATTTAAATATAGAATGGAAATCTGGGCATATCAGCAATACATTTCCATTACGCTCAATCGGAGCTGATAAGCCGCTTGTGAATTGAAATCGGGCGATGTGGGATCGCGAGTACCGGTTCCATTACCCAGATCGTGATCGGGACCGAGATCGAGATCGACCGTGTAATGGATCCTTAACGGGCGCTATCTTCGATCTCCCGTTGGAGGACAAGTGCCCTGGAAGTCGTTCAACTGAGTCACACTGGAGGAAGTCCTAAAAATGCGATAATAAGCAGAGTGTGTGGTGCGGGAGTGACTTGAATTCCGACGAACTTTTTCGCGGAACTCTCTACGTGTTTGGGGTTGGGGGAGTCACGTGAAAAAGTCGGATATGTAAATATTGCGCACTGCGTTCCGGTTGCCCGATTTGTTTAATGATTAACGACGACCGTGCTGCAGCCGTTTTCAAAATATGTATTTGCCGCTCTCTGCGAATCTTTAACTGCCATTAAGTGATTATGTGATCGGCGTACATAATCCGGTCGAATCTGTCATAGTCCCCCGTTTCTACCCCCGCTCGGCAACCTTCGCAGCTTTGTTTTTACACCGATGTTTTGATCGGTGTTATTATTTGCATTCCCAAAAGGCAGAAAGCAGTTAGCCAAGCGGTGTCAATGTGCGAACGATTGGGAGTTGCGTGCCGTAAACAATTTGTCCGGATGCGAGATACAGTATCTGCGAAAACAAAAACCCAATTAGCAACTAAACTGGCTAATAAGTTATTACAACTATTTCCCCTTTCCCAGGGCCATCTTTTTCCTGTGCGTCACGCCCAACATACTGAACGGCTTCCATGTTTCCTCCTACACCCTGCTGGGCCACCTGCCCGACGATCAGTGGTGCGGCATCCCCGACCTGCAGGACACCAACTGGACGCTGGCCCAGAAGCGGGAGATCGCGGCTCATGGCCTGGAGTCCGGTGGTTGCACGGTGTGGGACTGGGACTACAAACATTTGGCCAAGATGTCCTATGAGGCGGCCCTCAACTACACCAGTCATCACTCGGAGAGTGCACAGCCGGCGGAGGTGTCCTGCAAGGTGAAGGGCCACTACGAGTACTCGAATCCGGAGAGCACCTTCGTAGCCGACTGGGATCTCACCTGCGAGCAGAGCATCCAGCGCACTTCCGCCCAGGTGTCCATATCGCTGGGCAAGTTCTGCGGCTCCTTTACCTTTGGCATTTTGGCGGACAAGTGAGTTTATTGATGGGATATGTTCCTGGGAAATTGTAGAAGTAACTTTTGATTTGTATGCTTGCAGATTCGGCCGGAAAACATCGTTTAGTTTGGGTGCTCTCTTCTTTATCGTGGGCAGTTTCTTTTGCACCTTCTCTCCCTGGTACAGTCTCTTCTTGGCCGGACGCTTCCTCCTGGGAGCGGCTTCCTCGGGACTCTTCTATCCTGCTTTTACAATGAGTAAGTCCTAGAACTGAACTACAGCTGAAACCTCATATTAATAGCATGGTACTTTATTTAATTATCATTTTATTTTTATCTAATTAGTTGTTGAGAACATTTGCCTGAAGCATCGCTCGTGGATGTCGATAGCTTTCTCCGCTTCTTATCCCGTGGGCATGATCATCCTGGCGGTTATTGGCTACTTCATCCAGCCCTGGCGGCATCTGCAATTAGCCTTGACCATACCCTCACTGCTGCTCCTATTGAACTGCTAGTAAGTGGAATTTCTGTAAGCCAACTGATCCCGGCCCTTAATTGCCAATCATTCCTCTCTAGCCTGATGAATGAATCACCCCGCTGGCTGATCACGAACCGGCGATACGATCGTGTCTACAAGATTCTCTTCAGACAGCCGAGTCACTACCAGGTCCAGCCCGCAGCTGCAGCAGTCGCTGCCGTCGTCACCGATAAGAAGTCGGTGAGTGCAAAGTTTTAAGAACATTTGTTTTTGGTTGCCAGGCTGAGAGCTCATAGAATATATTTTACCACTGCAGTTGGAGCCGCAGGGAAGTTTCTCGCTGGGTGAGAGGCTCAAGAATGGTCCTCTGAAGTCCATCATTGAGCTGTTTGCCAATCCCAGCGTGCGCAAGCTCATCTTCACCTCGTACTTCATGTTCTGCGTCACCTCTCTGAGCTACTATGTGACGGGTGAGCTGTCATTATTACAAACAAGAAAACTTATTCCAATTTTAATAACAATATTTCCCTCCAGCTCTGAATGCCGCCAACATGTCAGTGTCGCGGTACTTGTACATCATAGGCACTGGCCTGGTGGACATACCCTCGTACCTGGTGCCGGTGATCATGCTTCGTTACACGGGTCGTCGCATCACTACCATGTTCCTGTTCCTGTGGACGGGAGTGTCCCTTCTACTGGTTCTAGCCGTTCCCGCCGGCAGCACCACCTGGGTTGTGGCTTTCGCCATGCTGGGACGCTTCGGCATCAGTGCCACCTACTCGGTGGTTACCCTGTACACGGCGGAGCTCTACCCCACCGAGATCCGCAACTCGGCGCTGGGAACCTGCTCGACCTTCGCCCACGTGGGCTCCATTTCGGCCCCGTTTGTGGTCGACATCCTGGGAGCCCTTGGGTGGTACATTCCAACCACGATCTGCGGCTGCTGCGTTCTAGTAGCTGGCCTGCTGACCCTCACGCTTCCGGAGACTGGAACGGGCAAGCTGTCCGACAAAGTGGAGGACACACCGGCCACTGTTCCAGTGGAGGAGGCCGAAAAGAAGTGATGGAAAAAGGCTCCCTCGCATCTAGGTTAAGTACAATTTTCACGACTTGAATTAGCGGTAGTTCCAAGAGCAACGATATCATGTTCTGAGATTTAAAGTTTAATGATTAATAAGTTTATTAAGCTCTGAGAACCACAGGGCTCAATCAAGTCGTGAAAATGGTTTTATAGTTAGTCTAGTTGTAACTCTAGATCTATTGTAACCTGCAGTACTCTAGCCTCTAAGTTCGTTATTAGTCCGTGCTATTCCTGCATTATTTAAGTATATATTGATAACTGTTTTTCTGTTTGATATCGCATAAAAAGTCGACTATTTATACGTGATCGCCAGAGATCTAGGACTGCATGAGCAGCTGTACCCAATCGTAGTAGGGTCGGGTCACCGTATAGATGCTGGGCATGCCCTGGATGCCGCAAGTAAGGCCGTGGGACACAAGGCCGTAGATATAGTCCCTGCCGCCGTACGGACAGATCAGCGGACCTCTGATGAATATTTAATTAAATTTGATAATGATTTGCTAAACAAAGCTTACCCGGAATCGCCTTGACAAGAGTCCTGATTGTTGCCCAGGGCGCAGACAGTATTCGCACCGTTCTGCGGGGCCCAGATGTGCCCTATGATATCCCGGCACTTTTGGTTGCCAATCACTCGAACTTCCGCTTCAAATAGTTGCTTCTGCGAGGGTCCTGCATGTCGGGTGGCCCCATAGCCAATAATTCGGCACGATTCTAATAAGTTTAGGGAACAATGGTTAAGTCTCTTTAGGTTGTGAGTGCAGCGATATACCATTCCGATCTGGTTGCATTCCCTGTGGCGGCAGTTGGGCGAATTGTAGTTCCCTGCTGAGATAACTCCAGTAGCGCCGTTTCATATACAACAGAGCTATATCATTTCTAAAGTTGGATCTGCAATGCAAGATACATTTAAGCAAAGTATCCATATTTAAATGGTATTGTAGAGAAAAATTTAGAATATGAAATAAAGAAATTAACTAAAAACTTAAAGCTCTTTTTAGCATTTGACATTGCTTGTTTATTCTCTCTATTTTTTTGGGAGTATTAAACTTGACTTGATTACTCACGGCTGGAAGTAAATATACTCCGCGCTTTCCAGACCATATGGTTCCAGCTGGGCGATGTTTTCGATATTCTCATAGCCAATAAACGCTGCGATATTGTGAATGTTCCTAAACATATGTAGATGGTAAGGCATTAGAGCGTTCTTATCGATTCACCGGACTTACTTTCTCCAGACACAGTGAGCTGCCGATAGGATCCAGCGATCGCTGATCAGGCTGCCGCCGCAAAAGTGCCGATACGAATATCCTCTGGTGCCATTTCCTCTAATTACGTCTTGCAGTGAGACCATGAACGGATATTTGTTTGGGCTACCTTTAAAATGGAACCCATGCGATTTTTAGTTAGTGTTCATAGCTTTCTAGTTCAAGATGTACTGCCCACAGTTGATACGATCCTGCCTCCTACAATGGGAACCGCATGACAGGAGGACATAAAGCCCAAACACAGCGGCAATATCCATCCCAAGGGACTGAGATCGAAGGCTGCCTTCATGGTTGAGCTTTGAAAAGACACTGAGATATGACCGTCAGCAGGTCTCTAATAGAGAAAAGCCACTAGGCAAATACACGTATAAAGAAGCATTCTCGCGCGAACTGAAACAAGAGGCCAAGCTGTGTAAATATTTCCAACTCCAATGCGTTCGAGTTGGTAAATTGTTTTCAAATCTCAACGCGCCGGCGTCAGCAAGAGCAATGTACGTAGTCAATTTGCATGGTTTACATTTTCATCCAAAATGTTTGACCAAGAGCTCTATAAGTAAATAATAGGTTAAAAACTCTCAAAAATAACATAATTTAATTTAAAGTAACGTACATTCTTTTTCTGGACATGTGGCAACGCTGCGAGTTTAAATGTCCGAAAGCTGCGATAACAGAAAAGAAAAAACTGAAAGATGTGTCGAACCTGTTAAATAATATTTATAAGTTTAAAATGTTAAAATACATTAATTAAGGAGGCCTTATTTTAATAAAAAAAAATATATGTTAACTTAAATTATAAAAAAAGTATTATAGCACGATATCCAGTTCTTAAGAACCGTATCCTGAACATGTCCAAGGAACTCGGATGATTGTATAAGAGCTCCATTGGGCAAGGGTGGGATCCGTGTTCCGTCCAGAGAAAAACATCACACCAATGGCCCATACCCATGGAGTAGAAGCTGGATAACTTGTGCCAGTTGCAATTAATGCAAAATAATGTAATTGCCCAATTCCCAAAATATTCTATTTGCCTCTTTCAAATCAATTAGGACTGTATTCGCTCTTGTAACTCCTAGATTCGACTTTTCCTCCCATTATTGTTCATGGCGCGATCCATACTTTGAAATATGTCAAGGGCAGAACGAGAGGCAAACATCGGTGACAGGCTGTTTAAATAATCTGGTAACGCCATGCCACTTTCTAGTATTTTTGAACTGGATACAGGGTGACCTCGGTGACAAGCTGTTGCAATCTATTTGCCTCTCGCTCTCTCTCACTGCTTTGCAACAGTTTTGTTCTATGTGGACAATTTTCTTCTGCCTGGATATAACGGTATTTTTTATTTAAAATACTGGTATTTTTTTGCAATATTCAAAATGTGGTATCTTCTCGAGTCCAGCGAGCGGTCACACTGTTGAAAACCTGCAATATTAGCAACAATTACAAACATTTGTCTTTTTATTGACTAGCAGCCAATAAAGGAGCGACTCCAGGCACTTCCAGGCGACCCAAGGTTTCTCTACTACAAGCTACGCAGGTAAGTGCGGGAGCAGGCCATGCCGAATTCCCCAGGTCAGTCACCTTCCGTATTCGGGGCTGGAAAAGGCAAGGCCAGCCTGCCCGTAGTTGTGAGGCGCCAGCAGGCACTCCACCCTGCCGTCGCGATGATCGCCCTCAACCAAATGCACCGTGCGCTGCAGAGCATGGTAATTCACGCGGCGATTGGCTTTTTCAGAGACATCATGTCCCAGGGCGGCGGCGGCGGCAGTGGCACTCCGGCGGGCGGTAATCCCACGGCGCTCCAGGGCGTTGGCGGGGGCGTGGTCTTCAGCAAGGTCTTCATTCAACGCGATTACAGCGAAGGCACCTCCGTGAAGTTCCACACGCGGTTACCTGCGGAGCTGGACGGCATGGTAAGTCTACACACTCCCCCCAAAGGTTCTATATTAATCTTATCCCTGAACACAGATTGATCGACAAGTCTTCGAGGCCACCATTAATAGGCTAAACGAATTCTACGCCGAGGCGGAGGAGGGATCCTGCGGCACCTATTGCGAGGGTTGCATTGGCTGCATCACAGCCTACTTGATCTACATGTGCTCCGAAACGCACTACGAAAAGGTGCGTCATCCTTGTGAATACCTAAAAGTGCGGGCGAAATAGTAGCTCCTTCTACAAGGTGCTTGATTTGTCACAAATTGTATATGTTGGGTGTACGTGTTTATATCAGTGCCCAAGAGTCGTTGACCTTTAATCGAACAAAAACGTTGAAGATATCTTTTACTTGTGTAAAAAAAATTTGCAATATCTACAAAGATCTAGACCTCTTGAATTCTTACTGCTATTATTTTGCCCTTTATATATATATTTATATTTTCCCAATTAATTTTAATATTTAATCCTCCACAGACCCTTCGCAAGATATCCAAATTTGTGGCTTCCCAAAACGAACGCATTTTCAACCCCAAGGGCCTGCAACTGATCGATCCGACATATCGGGGTCTTCGCGTCATAGAGATTACAATATTCGACCGTCCGGGGCGAACGTGACTTCCGCTCTCCCATTCGGCCAACGAGTTTTTCATGTGAGATCAACCAGCCACAGTCGCATCAACAGGAGGAGCATAAGGATGAGGATACGAGGGAGGAGTGCGTTTCAGCAATTATCAAGCAAAAGTCAGCGCCATTGTGTGTGTTTCCAAAATGTTCATAAGAAAAAACAAAGCTGTGGAATCAGCTAAAGCTTTATAACCTATAACCGTATATGTGAGTAGTGTCCTGCTTCGAGATAATAGCCTTACGAATATCTGTATCCATTGCAGATTGAAGGAGGCAGCGGCCAGAGCGTGTTCCGGGGCATGCGACTTAGTCACCGGTGTGCTGGGAGCACACCGCCTCCGCTGCAGCCACGTACGATATGCTAGATTAGCCGTTAATAATTAGCCAAGGCAGGGTACGGCCAGTTAGTTAGTATTTATGCATTATCAGGCAGCGCCGGCGCGTTGGCGCTTAGTACATAGTAATGTAAGTGAAAAGCTACCGAAACTGCATTTTAAGCCGAGGCGAGCATCAACATATACACACATTCGCATATGTTACTTTTGTTCCAGCGAGATTTTATTGATTTTTAATTGAAAATTGTATACATCTTGATTGTACGTAGTCGTTACTAACAATTCGCTTGTCAAACGCTTTCATTTACATACATAAACGCATAGTTTTGGGCTTGAACAGACAAGGCATACGCATAAGGTTTTCTATACAAACTCTTACCGATTTCAACCAGCGCCAAATGAACTTACCCATTAAACAAGTGAAGAATTGTTCGATTTTTAATATAAATAAGCAACCTTGATTAACATAATTGTCTATCTCATAAGGAAAGTACATATTGCCGTCATATAAACGAAGCCTACAACAGTTGTTTTTGTCCGTGGGGTAAACACAAAACGAAAACAAACTCTTGTTTTTTTGTGCAAAATTAGTTTGCAGATTTTTCATTGTTTTCTCTTATTTACTTTTCATCTCCGCCTGGGTTCTTTCCATCCAAGCTTAGGGCGAATACGGATATATAAAGGGGCCTTTGGGCCTGAGTAAAACAGTTCACTTTTGTTTAACCCGAGAACAATGAAGCTAGCAACCTATCTATTGGCAGTGGTCCTGTTCCTTGGATTCATCCTGCTCCAGCCAGCCTCTGCCCAGACCAACACCACGACCACGGAGGCTACTGCGACTACGACAACGACGACAACAACTGCCACGCCCAGTACTGTGCACAGGAAGCATTTTACGGCTCGCAATATTCACTACAAAATCGTGCGAAAGATCCACGTGAACAAGTCAGGCTAAAATGTTATGGATGACGGATTTATTTGTGAAGCACATGGAAAATAAAAATACCTTTTGAAGCCCACACTTGTCTTCCAACTTTAAGTGGGGAAATTTATGAAACTTCCAAATCAAACTTCAATATTTAATTAGCTTATTTTTAGGTTCTTTGTCAAGTTCAAGGAAAAGCACAATACATGTGCTGTGTGACTACGCAGAGTAAATATTTCACAAATGCGAAACAGGCTTGAAATTATGCATTGGAAATATGTTTTATGATTACGGAACTCTGTGATTTCGATTACATTTGCTAACACGATAAAATTTTACACAATATAACTAATTTGTTCCTTGCAAGATTTAAAAGACATAATTTTTATTTAGATTTGCTATTTGTATATTTTTTTATAGACCTTTTAAAGCAACAAATTTATACTGTCTGCTCTCAATTACATGACTATACCAACTTCTCATTTCTGTGGATTCATTCTCATTCTCAATCTCATTCCTCAACGCACCAACAAAACGTATAACAATAAATAATAATAATAATCCGGGTTCCAGGGGTCCAAAGCTGCCTCCATTCCACTTCAGTCATTGTAACCATTATCCTTTATCCATTATCCCACCAGCCTACTTGCCGGCATCATTCATGTTCTTGGGCAGACTTAGCAGCGAATTGATGAGCTCCGAGTTGCGCTTTCTGATGGGCATCGGTTCACCCAAGGAGTTCTCCAGGATCAGCGGATACCGACAGAGTGTGGCCACCTGTCCAGGCGTGAACTGTCCCATATTGTTGAACCAGTCCAGGAGGTCGCGGCTGTACGCCTTGCGCACGTACCGCTCCTCATCGGGCATGGCCATGGCTCCGGAGGATCCGCACCGGCAGAAGATGGCCAGCAGCACCAGGATGAGGGAGAAAGTGAGGCGAGCCATTTGTCTGATAAGCACTAGGGTGCAGCAGCAACGGGAACAGAGCACGGGACACTTGCAGCAGGGACTTGCGAATGAACGATTGTCGGTCAAGCCGCGGACTTATATAGGAACTCCGGATGGGGCAACTTAGGTAAATCCCTGCGGGAGGCCGCGCTAACCACGCAACCCAGCGGCGTCAGTATCGGTGTCAACGGCAGGACCAATACATGTCACCACCAGTCCTCCTCCTCGATGCCTGGCAAATAAGCAGCGGATTCAGGCAAATATTTGATTATGCAGTGTTTTATGTGCCAGCATGCAGCCAGGCGGGAACCAAATCCCGTTCGGTTTCAGGGTTATTTGTCCAGGAAGACACGTTGAGAAACGTAAACTTAACAACAATTTTAAGTTGGGCGCTTTCTTTACCAAAAATTGAATCATAATAAATGGAAATAGGCAAAGAATGGTACTGTCAGTATACTTCGTTGGAGTATCTTCCAAGTCTATGGGAATTTTCATATTGGTTTATAGGAAGCAGAGATTGGGCAAGTATTTTTTCCAAGTGTGGCGTGCGATTAATTTTAGAACAAGGGTCGTAAATATAAAACCCAGTATTTAATATCTAATTTAATGGCTTGTGCGAAATTCCAGCTTGTTCTTTTGTTCGCTTACCAGACTGTGCAAATATGGCCAAAAAATTTTGCACAGACGTAATTGGTGAGAGAGTAAGGAAAATATTTGCGGAGCCGATTGTCTTGGCCACATATAAAAACTCCCAGCCTTCGGTGGGCCAGGCAACAGATCAACAGCATCCAACGCAAGATGAAGGCAGGACAACTGGCACTGGGTTTCCTCACACTAAGCATATGCTTGTGGGTGGCCAATGCGGCCACTGGCACCACGACGACAACAACGGAGGCCGCTACAACGACAACCGCAGCGACAACGACAACGGCAGCCACCACAACGACAACTACAACCACGGCGTCCTCCACGTCAAAGGTCCGCAGAAAACGAGTCCGGATCAGCAATCTTAAATTTTCGGTGACGCGCAGGATCCACAGAAGCACCACCACCAGTTCTATCACTCGATCGAGGCGTCTTGCCCGGCTACGCAACCGCCGCCTTGTCAGGGTCTTGAGGCGGAGCAACAATCGGGGCTGAGCTATCATATCCAGACAGACATGTCACTTAAAGCAATAAATGTAACATTTCACATGTAACATTTCCTTGTTTTTTATGCAGGAATTTATTATTATTTAATACTTTGTATGATTTTATTAGGTATCAAAGACGGAGGTTTCAGTTCATGTTCAGGGCTTAAAATATTATTTATATATATGTATCCAAAAAGCATTTAATTTGATAATTCAATAGAAATAGGGATAAATATTTAATTTCTGACATTTCTTTAGGACAGATTACAGTAACAGTTACTCTCCACCTTTTTTTCTTCGTTCCAATCAACAGGTAGCCTGTCTAGCATGGAAGTGCGCAATCAGACCCAGACCCAGACCCAGACCGAGACCATCATCCTTATCCCTATTCCATGACTTCACGTGCGCCAAAAACATTGACCCAACTCTGCCCACATAGGCGTAAACATCGGATATATGTTTTTTTTAGGGAGGAGTGGGTTTTACGATGACTATAACTTGCCATGCCATGCCATGCAGCTACACTACCGCGATTTTGATGGCCAAGGTTCGGCGTCTTTCTTCGCTCCTGCGATTTGTTTGCACTGCATTTGTGACCATTTGTGGTTGGACCCCCAACCAAGACCTAATCCCGGGTTCGTCCACCATACACTAGCATTTAACGGTCGTGTGATTTCTAGGTACACATAAGTATAACACGCATGGGTTCGATTTCGTTTAGGATGTAATTACCAGGTGCGGGTCGCGGTTAGAGCCACTCTTGGCTCTAAATTATTATAAAATTTGAAATTAGAAATTAGGTAGAAAATAGGTACCAGGAAGACGTCAAAAATACCCATTTGAACGACTTTTTAAAATTATATTTCTTAGGCCTTTATAGAAAAGTTCCTACAAATTACGTATACGCACCGGTTTAATTATTATTTAAGAAAAACTAATAGTAATTTTAAGAAAAACTAGCAACTACCAAACATAAATATTTATTTTTACGAATCTGGACAACACTTAACTTGAAGTTCTTTTTAAGGACTATGGCTTATTATTTTAATAGAAAATAAGGTAAAGGTATAATATTTTATTTCTTTATTATTGCTTATAATTTTAAAACAAACAAGAACGGAAGATAACTTATTTATAGATAATGGAAGTTATATTTTGACACCTTTAGTTCGCTCCTGGAACTTGCCGAAGATGATTCGGCAAAGACGCCGCAAACACTCATCCTGCACGCGCACAAGGATACCGGGACGGACGACTGCGCCATTCACCAATTACGCGCCATTCGCTGCGGTGTCCTTAATTTCTTAAAAAGCGTTTAAACATCTAATGAAAGCATTTGGGGCCCAGCGAATCCTGCTCAGTCAGTCAACTCAGTTGCGTTTGGCTTTTCACCGTGTGCGGTTCGGTTCGATTCGATTCGATTCGGTGTCCCTTAGTCCCCTGGGTGGCTGGCTCGCTTGCAGGATTATGTCATTGCAGCCATGGCCAAGATAATCTCCACGATCAAGGCCATCCTTACGAGGATTATCTTCAGTGCTCACAGCCTCCTGGCCATTTGGCATTTGGTCATTATCAAGGAGGATCATAAGTACTGGACACTATGTGGACCCCTCCTGCTGCTCCTCCTCGAGGGCATCTTCACAATCATGATCAAGAAGACGCAGGAATGGCGCTGGTAAGAAAGGATCCTGATCCTGGGATTCTGATCTGATTTATCTCGTTTCCCGGAATGTAAACAACTATCGTTGACGCTGACGTCATTCCGCGGGCTTTGATTTTCAATTAAAAGTGAAATCATGTGTTTAATGTGTGGCTAACCAAACCACCCACACTCCCACGAAGCCCGCAAACTCTGGTGCCACTCCCCCACACTCGAAAAAAACACTGTTTAATTAAAAAACTTAGAAATGTTTTCTAAATTAAAAAAATATATAAAACGAAGTTTCCTTTTATATATTTACATTCAGTGGAATGCCTCAATTTAAAAACGAAACGATATAAGACATCATCTTACTGAAGTTAGATTCCTCTCTTAAATTTCTTTAAAAATACTATTAATTTTACTTTGTGAGGCTGCTAAAAATAATTTCCTACTTTGTTTATAATTATTTTATATCCTTAAATTTCGTTATATTTAATATACTTACTTTTATTTTGAGTGCAGGCTGTCCACCCCCCAGTGCCGTAATAGTAAAAACTTTAATGGAATTTCGTGTGGAGCGGGTGTGTTTGGTTTGGTTTGAGGAGAAGGAGGAGTGTCTTTCGATTCTTGTTTACCTTTTGGCGCATCACCCAGACTTGTTGTTTGTTTTGGCTATTCCGCCCGTGCAACCTCATTTGTGGTATCCTCTGTCCACAGGTTCTGCCCCTCGGTGTTCCTCTATCTGAGCAGCATTGTGCCGGCGATTTGGCTGCTCGAGCTGGACAAGGTGGACCGGCGCCTGGCCGCTAAGAATACCTCCCTGATCATTGCAAATGTCACCGGCCTGAGCAACTTCAGTAGTCCGCTGGTCAACAACTCCAGTCTGCCGGACAGCAACATCAGCGGCATTGTGCCCATGGCGAATCTGCTGGGCCAAGCCGGGGTTAAGCTGCCGCACATCAGTAGGGCCACCCTGACCACCCTCATCGAACAGTTCCTCATGCTGATCCTAATCGTGGGCCGGTGGCTGCTGCCGAAGGGGGATCTCACGCGGGATCAGCTCAGTCAGCTGCTCCTGGTCTACATTGGCACGGCGGCGGATATTATAGAGTTCTTCGACTCGTACAAGGACGACTCCATAGCGGAGATTGGATTCCTGGTCTTTCTGACACTGGGCATCTGGTCCTGGAGCCTTATGCAGTTCACAATAGTGCTTTCAGCGACGCGAGGACGACGTCCCCGTGGCAGTGGATCGCACAGCAAGGAGGAGTGAGAATAACTATTTATATCTGCATTTCAGGACTTGTCTTATTTGCATTTATTTCAAAGACACACGGACTGTTGCCAAAATTGCTGCTGTGGCATCGATGTGTGGGGCATTGTGCTCAACGTAATCCTGCAGGATGCGCCCTTCCTAACGTTCCGTTTGCTGATCATCTTCCAGTACAATATAATAAACTACATGAATGTCTTCTTCACCTGTGAGTGCTGTTGGTAACTTTATCTTAATTTTATAGTATCAATATGATCCTAAATATCTGCTAGGCAAAAACTCCTTGGTGATTATCCTGCAGCTGTATCGCCTATATGTGGTCAACGCGGAGTTCTGGAAGAATCGCCGCGAGAGTCGCATGGCCAAGGCGCGTCAGTTTCAGTCTCGGCGAAAGGTTCAGGACGCGGATCAGAACAGCATTTACATGATATCCAATGAGCGGGGTGGCGATATCAAAAAGAAAATCAAAAAGTAAGGAAAGACCTATCGTATCGTTAAGATATCATATTACCACACATCTTCAAACAGGGCCAAAGATAGGGACTATGCCGAACAGGAAACTGGGTACAGCAAAAAGAAAAAGGACAAGAAGGACAAGTGAGTGCTTATCTTCTTTACAGGCAGAACCCTCTGTTTAACTCTGCCATTCTAGGAAGAAACGTAAGCGCAAGGACACGGGCTACTCCACGGCCAGCTCACAGAACCTGTACTCCACCAAGGCGAGCGGCACGGACAAGGAGTCGCGACGCAAGGATAAGAAGGGAAAGAAGTCGAAGCGCCACTGTAGCAGCTCGCCCAGCGATGGCGACCTGGCCAAGAGCAAGAAACGCGGCAAGGGCGCTGACAAAACCGATAAGAAGTAGGTAATGCCTCTGGTCTTCGATGGTGACCCTTTGACTATATACTGCTTCCTATTCCCCAGGAAAGTCCGCAAGATCGAGGCTGTGGTCGAGGAGTCCAGCAGCTCGAGCAGCAGCAGCAGCAGCTCAGACTCCAGCAACTCCACGCTGCCCAGTTACGAGGTGATCGACGAGAAGAAGGCCCGGCGTCGTAAGCGTCGCGGGAGCAGCAGCGACACTAGTTCCGGTGACAGCAGCTCGGACAGTTCCTCCTCCTCTAGCTCGGACTCGTCCTGAAGCGTGGCAGGCACTGCACTCCTTGAACCAGAGCCCGTAGCAACGTTGGGAAACTGTTTTTGTGGCAGCCACCTGCCTGGAGCTGGTGGTGGTGGCCAAGGCCCTTTGAAACAGAGGAGCCGCTCTTTTGGATGACCCCGAAAATGGAAGGTCGAACACTTTGTCATTGAATCATCGCCCCCGAACTATGAAACTAACATAAGGTTCGAATTTATTGCAATTACAAGGAATAAAAAACTTATTCCTGATCTTATGTTAAGGAAGACTTGGGCTGTTATGCTTATATAAGCTAAGCTTGAGATCTGCCTTATGTTACTTTCATGGTTAGGGCGATATCTTTTGATATATTTGTATAAACTAAACTGTATTTGAATAGATAGTAAAGACGCGGGCTGCACTGCAATAAGTTGGCAGCTCCGCCCCAAAGCATACAAAGCTCTCTTAAGTTTTTCTGCTCTTGGCTCCCCACTCAGTGTAATGTCACGCTGGGGACTGGGGCTGCTCTCCCACTCCCTCGCTCTCGTTGGCACTCTCTTTGCTCCACGAAAAGCTTAGCAACGCGAACAGCTGCCCGACAACAACAACAGCAAAGCTAAACTTTGTTGACACACCGATGGGCCTGAGTCTGCGTGTATGGGTGCCAGCTGGGTGGGGAAGGGGTGTTGGGGCTTGTATGCTGTCAGTGGAGATTTTTCGTGAGCGTGTTTTCATTTGTAATAGCACAATAGTTGCCGAGCGTCGAAGCGCTGCGGACGCGTTCTTCGCCTCGTCTTTCGTTGCGGGTTTGCTTTTTCGAAAAACTCGCGACGCGCAAAAGCTTCTTGTTGTTGTCGTCGAGTGTGTAAGTTTCAGAGTGCGAGTGTGTGTGAGCGTGCTTTGTCGGATCCACCGCATATATGTGTATATAGAGCTATATGTACATTTATGCGTGATATATGGTTCTGCCTATTAAGAAATGTTCTCAAAAAGAACTCTTGAAGATAGTCATCTTTTGTAGTCCTCATGAGCCCCCCCGCTGAGTGGCAATCAACCCCTAAGTAAAGCAAAACAACAACAAGTATCTCGTTCTAAAGCAAACAAATAGAATTAACTCGTTAAAAGGCGGCCAAAGAGCCAGTTACCAAGCCGATTAAATATAAAAAGATAATAATGCGGCAGGTGTGAGTTTTTCGGCAAAAAGAAGCAACCTTTGAATAATTCAATTAATTGTGACAAATGTTTGGCGATTGCGAATTCCCTCGACAAATTGCCTCAATTGTCCACCCCACAAAGCGGACTGACTATATGTAGAGTATATACATATATCTCAGAAGTATGTATATCTATATCTGTATTCGAATGGTGGGTGGAGTGAACTGGACAGAATCACGAACTCAAAACACGTTCACGGCCTTAAAGTTCACAAATTATAGCTCCTTGGTTCCTCGGCCATCCGCAGTTGATTTCGTTTTCATTTCTTCAGCTGAGTTGCCTGAGTTACCTCAGCTCTGCGGCACACGCGTGCTGAAGGTTAAGGTGGCTTCGTCTTACAAGCTCCCACGCCCTCTAGCCCCACCCTTAGTACCGCTCATCCTTCCTCTCTCCCCCACCACCAAGCTGCACGTGTTGTTTTGGTTTCGCGCATTGTGTTTTCATTATTAGCTTGAACCCACCTCAACACAGCCGAGGCGCTGCAGCTTTTGTCTAAAACTTATCCGCGCTCTTGGCCAAATGCTGCGGCTCTCCGCTCTCAGTTAGCCGGTTTTCAGGCGAGTGATTCCACGGAGAGTTAAAAAGTTTGGAAAAAGACACAGAGAAAAACTTCTCAAATGGTTTATTTATTGCCTAAAGAGGGAAAACATAATCCTTACTCTGGAAAATGAGAAAAGTACCCGAGGAAGTCATACCACAAATAAAAACCCAAACAATCAATGACACTTTTCATGGAATATGGCAAACCAAAGTCATCGAAACCGCAACCCATAATTTCAGCTAATAAACAATGGGGGATATTATTACCCTGATTCTGGTTTCAAATCCCAAATACAAATCATCTAAACATCAACAGAGGCATGAACCATAAACAATACTCCAATTGTTAACACAACCGATTGTTGACCATATTTCCTTCACGCAGTTAATAATCACATTTTGTGCTCAACATGTGTTTCATTTCACAAAGCCTTAGTCTTAGTATATCTACTTATGTATATGAGCAATATATAAAACAACATGTTGTTGCTATGCCGAACAGAGAAGGAAAATTCTTCCAATATTTACGCTCAGTGCTGTGATTATGTGCCGGTTTTCCATCAAAGTCCAAAGGTTGCCTGCCTGCCGGTGACAGTAGCCAAGACGCAATAATCAAGGCAACCTATTGCCGGCCTGTAATTAATCTCGGGCGCATCGTTTAGGCCCCTTGGGAGATGGAAACATTCTAATTAGCAAAGAGAGTGCCTTGTCAAAGACGGCCTGAGTGGGTTAGTTAAATAGTTGCCACCGCATCAAAGTTAATGGAGGGCAGGGTCGCCTCATCGGCAGCAACAGTTCCTCATTGGCCACAACGGAACATCCGACAGAACTATTTTGTATCGCCTGATCCACGGTCTGCAAATACAGATACAGATACACCTATAGATACAGCTACAGCATCAGATACAGACACAGATACAGCCATACATAATACAAAATTAATTGCCGCTCGCTTTGCATAACTTGTTCTGCGAGCTCTTGCTGTCAAACAACTCGTATGGAAATTATACAAATGTATTTTCAAAAGTGAAATTGATGTGCGGCTGGCGCACGCCTTGGTGGGGCGTGGTGGGAAATATGAATCTCATTATCACATCCATTGTTTACGAAAATAAGTTTACACTCTGATTAGTTATTACAAACAAGCGGGTGGATAATAAAAGCTCCGCTATCAGCCGGCTGGTTATCTTGTGGCTCTGAATTCGTCTCTTTGTGTGGGAATAATTAACGCATTCTCTTGGACGGAAGACAAAAGGATTAAGTGGACACGATTTCCCGTTGCTTTTGACCCAGTTAAGCCAGCTGGCCTTCCGCAGTTCAATGCTTATCTTCTGCCAGTGACCCCTTAATGGATGGAAATGAATTATCTTTTAATGCCGCAGTTTCCTTGCCGCTGACCTCATATTATTCGGATGACAGCTGTTTTTAATGCCAGTTTTGTATTGAGCTTCCTTTTTCGACGCTGTTTACGGCTCAAGTACATCGATTCAATTGTTAACGCCTATCTTATCGTGGCGAATAGTTCTTGAACCTGAAAATTGTATTCCAGATTAACGCTCGCAATCATTCGAAACGGTTGATTTCACGGGTGAAATGCGGATAGTTATCCATTCATATTTAAATGTGGGCCTTATGGCTCTAAGGCCTTATGTCATCGCCCCTATACAAAGAGTATTGTTCCGCTTTGTTGCACAATAACAGGTGAATTACTGGTCCAGTCGGGCATGCAAGCTGCGTCGCTTTGGAGCCCGAGTCCAATTCACGTGGCTGCCACATGCGACAAATTAATTAGCATGCCGAACACCTTGCGTGCTATGCTGGGCAACCGGCCAGCAATCCAGCAATGCTGCTCTCCCCGGGCAAGACCCAGCCCGATTATTATGCATAATAAACGGTCATTTCCAGCTGACAAACGTGCACACGCTTAGCAGCTTGTTGGCCAGCAATTATGCACCATAGATTGCACTATTGGGCTCAGCAGGCGATAATCGGAAATTTTGGGTCTGTAATTACAAAACCCCTTGGTTGACAGGCTTCGACACTGCTCGGTGTGCAACTGGTGTTTCCATAAACAGCAGGAGCGAGGCAAACAAAAGACAGACCGCAGCGACTGCATTCGGAAGCGACGATAAAAGCGGCTGGCCAAAGTCCACACGGCGTATGAGTAATCTCGGCGACCAGAGTTCGAATTAAGCATACGCTCCATTACCACAGCGACTCAAGAGACCGAGAATGAGAGAGAGGGAGCAGCTCGTTGGTCGGCGCACAACCATGACCACAACATGGTCAACAACTGCAACGGGCGCTCTCCCGAGAATTCAATATGTATTGCACAATGCAAATTGCAAATCTTGTCGATGGGCATTAGATAAGAAAAGTGTTTTTTCTGCACTGCACAAGCTTTTTTCCCCTGAGAAATGAAATTTACGTAGCTTTCTGCGCATCAACAAGTTAAAATGTAAAGAAATAGGAATTTGAAGGGGTTAGATATTTATAGTTTTACATTTATCGTGAGCGAATAAATTCTAGAAGAGTTAAATATATATTATACGTTGATTGAAACTTGATTTATTATAACTTTTGCCTATAACACAGGTCTGCAGGGTTTTGTTGTTGGAAAGCAAGATATCATTTCTTACGCAGTTTTGTGCGTAGAATCCAAATCCGAGATTTAGTCCATCACGTCAGGATTTTGAGATAATTGAGGTTATGTACTCGAAAAATCGTATTTTTCACTACTTTTGAGGGTATTTACAGGGCACGAAAATTTTGTTGTTCTTTTTTCAGTTCGTTTCAAGTCGTACGACTCTTTCTCTTTAATATGAGCTATTGAACAATCGCCAAAGATTTTGTTTCACAAAAATACAGCCCTTTTTGAAGATACAAAAAATCTAACAGAAAATCTATTTCTTTTACCTTTGCACTATCCATTAAAAGGGTTTAGCTACCTCATGGCCTTGGAATAACAATAGTCGAGTGTAGCTGATTTAGTTTATCTAGGAATTAACATTTTATAAACACTATAAAGTATGCAAAGTACTTTTTGTCAAAGAGTTCGCAAACCCCAACAATTGGCATAAATAAATTCTTGATTGGGCTGGGAATCGCAAAAGGGTAAATAGCAAGTGCCCCTTGCACTATCGGCCCGATAAATTAATTAAAGAATTTTCCATAAAACCAATTTGCCTGGCTAATCTCCATCGAATTCTGCCCGGTATTTAGATAAGAGCACACTTTCTTGCTCTTCAATTAGAGCAAACAGCAAACACTTGCCGCGAATGGCCTGAGGCCCGCCAAGTTGGTCGCACTTAATGAAACAATGAACGATAAGAGAAAAAAAACAAATTGAATTGAACTTTTCGTTGTCTCCAATTGCCGGGAATCAAAGCCGGAGCCAGAGCCAGTCAATTGTCCGTTCCTCGGCCACTTTCGGCTAGAGTGCCTGTTGTCTCCTCAATTCGACCAGAGCAAGTGCCAACTGCTAGAGCTCTAGGGGCTGCAAATAACCGCAGTCGCAGCCCCAGCCCCGGCCACAGGCCTCGCCATTGGTATCGCCAAGGTGCCGTTCCAGTCCGGCCCAGATTTCCAATGCGAGCGGTGTGCATTTCTCCTCCGGTCCCCAGAAAATCAAGTGTAAGTCGAGCTGCTCGTAGTGGGTGTGCGGTTGTTGTTGCCATAACTTTGAGTCTAACTTGTGGAATTTCATAATGTGTCGCTGCGCTAATTACACTGGCACTGGCAAACAAGATGGACCTACTGTTTCTGAAAGCGATTTTCATTATAAACAAATGAGTTTTTACAAAAACAAACCCCGGTAAAAATAATTATTTCGACCGTTAATGAATATTATATGCAGCGCATTAAATAGAAAACACTTTCAGGGCAGTGTCATTATTCGCGTCAACCACCTAACTGTCGGATTTGCATGCATTTGTTGAGAGTATAAGGTGCCTGCAGCATATTGCGGTATTTTAAGCTATAAATAGCTGCTGTGGCAAACACAAAGAAGCAATGGGAACGAATGTTTTTCACTGTTTTTCCTTCGCGGCGACCCTCAACTTGAACCTATACGGGCTGCCATAACTTAAGGCGGCACGTCACTGTCATTATGCGGCAGCAGCACCACTCGACATTATATCTGACATTTGTTGCTTTCGCATCTAATTGGATTGCGGGGGCAGGTCACCGAGGAGAGCAAGCATTCGTTATAAATATTGTTGTTTTGCGGCTACCAAAAGCATTTTATAACCGACATTAGGCGGCGCACAGATGTTGAGAGCGTAAAGATCGAATGTGACTGAAATCTTTATTTCATGGAAGGGAAAAATATTTTTTTAAACTTGGTCATTTCGTTTTATGCTTATCGGTATAGCAAATACCATCTGCTGGGTGCGAATAATTTTCTTTAGAATTAAACCTGACATTGTCTACTTACGTAGACCCATCAAAATCCCACTCTATCCTTATCATTTATGAATTCCAACAGATTGAAAATCAGCTTAGTGCTAGATATTTTTCAAGTGTGTACATAGATAAAGGGACATGTTCGCTCTTATCTTAAGAGGGCTTTCCAAACACTTTTCTAATTTACACTCTTACCTAAACAATGACCATCAAATACTTGTATTCAGATCTTAAAAAAAGTTCATAAACCGAAGTAATATTTTCCTTTACTCTCACCTTGTTTACCAATTGAACAAAAGTTCAAAGTTTACAGGCACTATCCCACGTGTCGTTTAAGTAATTTACTGCAGGCGCCAAGTGAATATTTATTTTTAGTCCGCCAGTTTTTTTTCCTTCGCCCAGAGAGAGAGAGAGAGAAACGTAGCCCAGCTAGAGAGACAGCTCTTGACCGCATTGTTTTTAGCCCAGTGGCCACCAGCGACATTGACAAATTGCATCCGCCAGTGGCTGGCATATGATTAATTCCTTGTTGAACTTGCAGATAGAGTCAACTGCAGCATGGTAGCTCCGAATTAATTAAGTCCAGGGCAGTAGGAAGTTGGGAAATGTTCGCCAGTGGATCTGAGCCAGCCCAAGAATGTATTGCCTGTGAGGGCAACCCCTTCGCAGAAGATGACGCCGCTGAAGCCAAGAACTTGAAAAACAATAACGAAAACAGAAACAGAAGCCCCAGCTGCGACTCGCCGTTGCAGGAAATCGATGAACATTACGTCTGCGACATTGCCATGATGCGAATCGGCGGAGAGGAGGTGACACACAATGCGCCAGCGGATGACTCACAGCCATCGGAGCTGCTGGCCAACAATGCAAGTACAAACAATGGGAACGATGTGGAGATCGATCGCCAGGAGGAGGAGCAGGCGGTCAGCGATCTGGTGCGGTCGAGCAGTGCAGGTGCTCTCATGGAAGCGTAAGTCAGATTGTGCTCTCTTTTCCTAGCCGGGGCTAACCCACTGATTGTATCCCCTCAGAGACAGCAAGAACGGCGGCAGCATGCGTGTGGTCTTCGGCATCCTGGTGCGACTAGTCCTTCCACTGGCGAACGGGGTGGCCAGGGGCATCAAGGGCATTCGGGATGTGCGCGTGCTGAGAGTGCTCCAGAACCTGGCCTCCAGCAGACAGGCTCTTACCAATCTGGTGGCCTTCGCGGCCAACACTATCTCACTGAATCTGTCCTCGGTTCAGGGTAAGTCGTGTGCTCTATAAATACACAAGAGTATGTCATAGTTCGGTGGTCTAAATATAGTTTCCCCTTATAGTTTCCAACCGCATGGGACCGCTACTGAAACTTCTAAAGATGCGCAAGTCGCAGGATGGGCTCGAGAGCCTTCCGGATACACTTAGTGCCCCCTCCACACCCTGCACGCCCACCAGCCCGATGCAGAGTCCGCCCCTTTACAGCGTTCGCTCGGATGCCCCCAGCTGTTGCACCCTCAACATTCTGGCCGAGCCCCCGCCGGGTCAGCCCATCCGGGCGGACATTGTGCTCATTCACGGACTGCACGGTTCCCTGGTGAATACATGGAAGCAGGGACTCTGGCAGAACGATCGCAAGCCGGTGGAGTTCGAGAGGCCGCCACGGCCCCCGGTGAGGCCGCCCAAGCGACCGCGTCATTCGCGCAGCGCCGCCATTCACCCGGCTCCCAGGGAGAAGCGGGCCAAGTTCGCCTCCCTTAACCGCTGCCTGGACACCACTGACGATGCTCCAGTGCGAGAGCGGACGCGGCTGCAAAGATCCGTGGCAATGCAGCCGGAGGAGGACTTCCAACTCAATGCTTCCGACAGTGATGATGGCGAGGAGTGAGTTTTAATATAAACTTTCGATTTTTAGCTTTTGCATTACTTACTTCTCTCTATTCCTCAGCTATGCCTATGTGTGTGGTGAACCGGAGGACATCCAGATCTGCGAGGGCATCGAGTACAGCTTCCCCACGTTCCGCCTGCGGATGCACGACAATAGCCGGCTCCTTCCGGCCGAGCTAGAGTCCATGCTGCAGGCAGATGGCAGCGAAGCGGCTGTGAATGGTGGTCAGGGTCCACGCCCGCGTCCCACCTCACCCGGCACGCCGCGTAAGTCCGCCCGCAAGAGCAAGCCCTCCCCCGACGATCCCAACTACTCCAAGTGCTGGCCAGGCGACTGGCTGCCGCTGGACTGTCCTGGAGTGCGTGTGATTGCCGTCAACTACACCACCGACCAGTACCTGTGGCGGCCGCTATGGAAGAGCAAGGAGCCGCGTTCCAGCCTCATCCAACGCTCCCGGGAGATGGCCGAGCTGCTCATCCAGCAGCGCGTGGGCCACGGCCACCCGATCATCTATGTGGGCCACTCGAAGGGTGGACTGTTCATCAAGCAGCTGATCGTGGATGCCTGGGAATGCGGTCGTCCGGCAATGACACCGCTTTGGCGATCCGCCCGCGGCTGCTTCTTCTACTCGGTGCCGCATCGGGGCTCCCACCTGGCCAGCATCAAGGCGCCGCTGCTCTCGCGATCCGTGGAGCTGTTGGAGATAGAGAAAAGTAAGCGGAGAAGGGAATTTGAGAAGTGTAAAGCTTACATTTTATTGCATTTTCACAGACAACAAGTACCTGTTGGACCTCCATAGGCGCTTCGCGGGGCTGTATCACCTGGGTCACCTAAAGATCGAGGTGTTTAGCTTTGTGGAGACTGCGTTGACGCTCATGTCCGTGCTGTATCTGCGCATTGTAGGTGTGGACTCGGCTGGTGGGTGTTTGTTTAGGTGCCACTAAGGAGACCTATTAATTTATATTTTTCCTACTTTTCCATACAGATCCTGGCATTGGCGATGTCTGTGGGATTCGCCTTGATCATCGCGAGATCTGCAAGCCCCGCGGAAGGGATTGTATACTGTACAAAGAACTGGTGAAAATGATCGAGAAGGTGTGCTGAACTGAGCGTTCAGCGGAACTAAAATGCATTATACGATGTCAAGTATAATGCATTAGGACCTGATCTATTTGGAACCGAATTGTGAATAGAACTGGCAACTCAGAGGTGTCATGATAATTACGCGTACCTAAATGCTTAATATTAGAGCGTCGCTTGTTGTTTAAATAGTGCATAGCATACTTGTTTCATTACCTTTTAATTCGCTTATCCATAGCTAATAGCTCAAGTTAGTCGTTACACAGACACACACCCTCTTTGTTGAATCTAGTTTAAGCCTCAGACAGAGGGGCAGGCCGAAATGCCTGACCCTGCCATAGGCGGGCGTTCAATGATAATTTCGCAATTTTTGTGATCGATTGTGATCATGTCGAAGCACCTTGTTGTGATGTTCCCCCAACCACCCGTGAATACGTTATTGATATTGTACCATACATAAATACTTGTATATTTAGTTTTTGGATAGTTCTATGAATGTCCTTATCTATATCTATGAATAAACCGAAACCTACACCGCTGTAAAACGTTACCAACGACTGCAAAATTGATGCATACATATGAGAGTTTCCAGAAAATTTAACCGGTCGATGTTTTATACCTAATTGATAAGTTCTAAGTTACTAAAACCAATAAAAAGAAAAGTGTATTTTATAAACTTGCCTGCGACTGTGCATGGGTGGAAAGGTTTGGGAGTGTGGCTCAGTAAATAAAACACAAGTGTTTGTAAGTTTTTCATCGTAACTTATTTGTAGTATATTTCCCAATAGTTAAGGTTGCATTCATTTCTTCTTTGCCATATCTTCATCTTTATTCTCTAAACAAACACCGAGCGCTCTTACAGTTTTCCTTAGACTCTTTTTTTTTAGCCGGGCCAAGAGCTCTTTCTTTTGGCCTCTCTGATGGATTTGCCAATTTATACTTGCGTCGAAATCTTTAACACGAACCGTTGGCAGCTTAGTTGCTTCAAATAATTAATTTCGCCCGCATATACAATGCTTATAAATTGCATAAAAAATACATTAGTTTTTTGTTTTTCGTTTCGTTTGTTCAAATATGCCATTGTGAATGTAAAACGAGGAAACCAAGCCTAAATATGGTTACAAAATTTAGTTGTTTGCCACTCTACTAATGAGGTATACAAAATGTGGACTTAAATGCGAACTAAAATTAACAAATAATAGGGATACAGACTTAGTAGAGAGTGCTAGGAGCAGCAGTATCGCCAAAGATAAGAACATAATAATTGTTTGCTTACAATTTTAGTGGACACTTAGTTATTGAGTGGTTTCCGTTGGCCAAAAACCGTTGCAAAAGTCGCAATACGCGTTTCTATGTCTTCCTAATTCTTAATTTCATTATCTCTTTATTGTTGTTTTTGCGCTTAAATAATTTAAACATTTATCACATCCACTTACACGGCGATCACAATCGCAGCTATTTTTACTTAATTTCTCCATACCTCCATTTATCTTCTCTTTTTCTTTCTCATTCTTTGTTTTTACTTTTCCAAACACGTACATTTATATGGATTTCTTATGCCTAATTATATTATATAACTTTAGTACATAAATTTTCTTGTTGCCTTTTGCTGCATATATAATAGTGTTTTAGTTAATTTTTGTTGTATGTATGTTTCATAATTTCTCGTAACGTTTAAAATGTTCTTTCTTTCTCTTTACTAGGAATTTTGAGTTGTTCGTTCGGAATATATTTTTGCGTTTGCTAAATGCTTTTCGTAGGTTAAAGTTCATTTTGTGGCTTTGCTGTGACACAATTGCTTTGTAAATTGTAAAACTATTCGTCTATGCATCGATGACTCGATTCCTCTTGGTGATTCGCACGGGCAGAGATGCCTCTTGCAGCTTGAACACAAATTAGAGATTGTTTATTTACTGATGGTCTTGGTTGGGGCTGGAGAGTTCGCAACACTAACTGGGGCTCGAGACGAGGGACTACTTTGAACGTTGCTTCTGCTTGAGTGGGAAGGTACTATTGTTTATATAGTTTGACGGTTTGTCGTCTTCTGGTTCTGTCTCAGGGGTCGGTTGGGTCGGTCTTAATGGTTACCTTTTGCTATTTTATTATTTGTTGGTATTGCACTTAGACTCTAAATACGTATACAGTTACAGTTACATTTTTTCAAACACATTTCTCGTTCACATCGAATTATGATTCATACATATATAATTTCGTACTGGTTTTAAACATGTAAAACTTGTCTCCAATTCAAGATAGACATCCTCCTCCTCCGGTGTGTCCTTGTGAGTGAGTGAGTGTTGTGTTTCTGTGCTATGCATACTGTGTTCTGTGGAATGTTTCGACTATATTTGGGTTTGGGTTTGGGTCTGTATGTGGCTGTGTTTTGTGTCTCTCGTAACAATTATAGCATCTCGTTTCACACTGAACAACAAATTCACACCAAATTCCTAGCGGAGAGCCGACAGCTACTTGCCGATGCTCTTTGTTGTTGGCTACCTTAGCTTCCCAGCTGTCCTCTGTCAAAAATAATTCCAGGACCAGGACCAGACCCAGGAGCAGGGATCTGGGCATGTGTTTTTGGAGTAGCTACTGTTTTTTTTTTTTCTTTTTTTAATTTGTCGATTTGTAGGAGGTACAGTTGCTGAATTAAATATACAATAAGGTAGGTTTCCTATGCGACTTTATGGAATTTGTTTATTTATACGGTTTTATGCAATATATGGGTGTGCTTGTGTGTGTGTGCGTGTGCCTGGGGGTGGGCGAGTGTCGGGTGTGAGAGCGAGAGCACATAAACAAGAATGCAAAATGAATATAATCAGGTACATTTGATATATCGGTTGTATTAACAAAACAAAATGCAGCAGCAAATGTGCGGAAATTAAACATTTAGTTTACAATAAAAGTCTGCAAATACAAATACAAATACAAGTACAAAGACGGGAATATAAATAGAATTAAATAAAATTACAAATATTATTGAATATATATTACGTTTTAAATCGGAATCGATATGTGAACACTTGTGACTATTGCGGTCGAGTGGTATTTGAGTGGGTGTGTGGTGGCTGTGGCTGTGGCTGGGCTATTGCAGTGGGTGTGTTTGTGGTTTTTTTGGCTGTTTTGTTTGCGTATTGCCTGCTATGTATGTATGGGTGAGTGAGTGTAATTGAATTCGATGCAGTTGTTAAACGCAGTAATTATCGGGCGACAAATGTATGTAATGCATACTTGCGGGCTGCGCGGTGTAAATGCTTATATGTTTAGGTCTATGTTTATGTTTATGCTGTTCGGCATCGACAAGCAACAATAAATTATGCGTACGCGTACGTGTAAAAATTAGCCTCAATTAACGAAAAACAAACAAAAACTAAACAATTACAATAATACGGTATAAAAAGAATGTGAAAAGGCGAAAAACTATAGCATAGAACTTAGCGTTTACTTGTGTTCCATGAAGACACTCTCGTGCGTGTCTGTCTGCGTGTGTGTGTGTGTGTGTATAAATATCAGCTTAATTAATCATTTCTCCCATAGTTCCATAGTTTCAGTTACTAAATATTTACATTTATAAAATGTACTCTTTATAAATGCTAATCATCATCATCATCATCACCTCCTCCTGTCCGTATATTTACGTTCTTTTGGAATGTTTCGAGCTGTGAATGTGTTTTACTTATGTAATTTCCCCTCCTACGCTTTCCTTCGCTTTGTTTTGCTTCGTTTGCTTCTATGTGGTAGTAGCTAGGTATAAATACTGGTTGCTTCACCCATTGGGATCCACCTGGGCCCGGCGATGGACCACTGTCGCCGCCGGCCACGGCTGCTTGACTGCTGACGTGTGGTTAACGGAGGCTGGTCCGTTGGCAGGAACTATGGATGCATTGTGGCTGAACGAGATCGGATTGCCATTGCCGCGCGGCTGGCGATCCTTGGCGGTGGCGGGTGCTTTGACACCGGCAGTGGCTGTGGCAGTGACTGTGCCAGCCACAGAGGCAGCTCCTGACTTCTGACTGACGTTGCTGCTGGTGTTGCTGCTGCTGTTGTTGTTGTTGGTACTATAGTTGCCCGACTTGGCCACGTCGGCGGGCAGCTTGAAACCGTTGGTGAGGCACACGGCCGCATATTCACGCTCCGAGGTGGGTGTCAGGGTGGCGGCCGCCTCCTCCTCGGCCAGCAAACAAATCCCGTCGTTGGAATTTGAGTGGCGCACAAAGTTCGTGTGGAACTGCTTTTTGCTGCTGCCATTGCTGCTGCTGCTGGCACTGCTGCTGCTCAGGCTTCCACTGCGTCGGGTTGAGCCTGTTCCTCCTGCCCCTCCAGCTCCACCTCCTCCTCCTCCTCCGCCGCCGCCACCCAAACCTGCCATTGTGCTGACCAGCGGCAGAGAGTTGGGGGGCACAATTACCTCCAAATCGGAGCTACTGGCCGGACACTGCTTGGAGCTGCTGCTGCTCAGGGCCACCGCATTGGGTGGCGTGTGTCGGTAGGGTATGTAAAAGGCCTTGGCCTCCTGCAGCATGGCATCCTGCACGGTCTTGCGTTCAGGCGACGTCCCACCACCGCACAGCGGCAACTGCGAGAGGTTGTGGACGCCGGCTATGCTCAGATCTGCCTGAACTCCCTCCAGATCCACGCGCCTCGAGACCTGGACACTGCCATTGCCATTGGCCAGATGAACAACCGCAGCAGCAGCGGCAGCGGCCGAGCTGGTCTGGTACTCCAGACCCGTGTGCTCCGGCAGCAACTCGATGTGGTAGCGCGACCGCGGAATGAGGGTCTGCATCTCGTGGCAGTCCTGCTGCAAGGCGCCACCACTCAGCCCGCCGGCACTGTCCCCAGGCATTCCCGAGGCACTGCTCAGATTACCGAACGTGATGTCCGTGGGCGTGGTCAGGTGGGTGGGCCCTGGGGCTCGGGCCTTGAAGCGCCGCTGCTGGAATATGATGAAAAGCCCGAAAAGCAGGACACAGGCAATGGAGAGCAGCGAGCCGATGGCAATGCCACTGTATACCTCCGAGCGGGACGACTCAGTATCCATTTCGAGCAGGCTGTGGTTATTATTTGTCATGTCAAAGTACATAGGGGCACCGGCTCCCGTATCGCCCATGACGCGAACAGCCACATGGATTTTGGCCGTCTCCGAAACGTTGGGGAACTGCAAGGCGAAGGGGTTAAGAATATAGATTATGGAAGGAAGGGAATAAGGTTAATGAAGAGTGGATATATGAAAATATATCCCGCTATTTCCCAGTTTGATGTCTAACCTTGTAGGAGCAGTATCTGCACTCCTTAACTATAGCCTCATGCGTGACATTGTCCAGGGTCCACCTGATGTCATAGTGATGGACTCGTCCATTGGCATTTATTGGAGGCTCCCACATCAGCTTCAGGCCATTCTGCTTGATCAGTTTCGAGTTGCTGATGGTCCCGGGAGCTGCAGAAAGCAGACATGGGTTAAAGGAGGAAAACATTTAGTAACCAGCAACCAGTTCTTACGGTCCTGCTCCGTCTTGACATCTATCTCCCCGTAAAAGATGCGTGTCCTGCAGTTGTAAAAATGCAGATTGTAACGATTATCTGCCATGAGTCCGGTGACCAGCAGCATCGAGTTGGAAATATTGCGCTCTTGGCACTTGGGCTCCTGACTGGGAAAGGGCATTGGGATCACCATGTGGCACTCCACCACGCAGGTTTCGTTTAGGCTGTCCAGAAACTTAAAGGCCAGCGCCCGCGACTCAATGGTGACCAGGCGAAAGGGCATATTAGCCTGTTCCGAGGTTCCGTTTTCAATCTGCAAGGAAATTGAATTCCAAGTGGGTTTTAGTAACATTCCTAGACCACGGTACTCCTCGAAAAAGTAAACAAAAAACAATGCTCCTACAGTACAGTCTACTCACAATCTTCCACTGGACGTAGCGAAAGTCCTGGCCCAGGAACTCGTTCTCGCTGGTGATGATCAGCACTCGCATCTTGATGCGCGCAAAACGCTGCAGCAGCATCCCCGTCACACTGGCATCCACCACCATGCTGAAGATATCGTCCTCCAGCTCCAGGGTCATCTCGTCGTTCTCGGTGTCCTGCTCGTGCTCGGCATTCCGTAGCACGCTGGCAGCTGCTGTTTGATTCAGAGGCTGGATTATGGTCAGGTGGCGACGCACCTCGTCGGCCTTCTCCTCTACGGGCGACAGGGTGCCGTACAGCGACCCATTGAGCAGCTGCTCGGGATGGGGGTTCGTGTGGTTGATGGAGAACTGCAGGATAAAGTATTTCTTGTTCTCCAACTGGCCCTGCGACCACTTCACAAAGGTATCGTTGCCCACGGCAATGGGTCGGAGCATCACTGTGAAGCAGCAACATTTTGCGGGTTAGGTATCTCCAGAAAGATGTACTTAAAATATACTCACATCCCTGGGTACAGCAGGTTACCGGCGGACTGCGGTTCGAGCTGAGAATCATCTGCTGGGGCACCAAGGTGCCGCTCCTCACCTCCGTGGTGGGGTACAGGAAGCGGGTGATCAGAGCGAAGGGCTGGTACACCGGCAGGTTGGTGGATATCACCACATACGAGGTCTGGTTGAGCTTCATGGGCGCAAAGGAGGTCCAGCTGTGGGGATTGCTCCGCACGATATACACCACGAACATGGACTCCAGCATTCGGCTGTCGAAGGTGATGTTGATGCTGTGGAAGCTGTGCGGATAACAGCGGATGTTCTGCAGCATGTTGACGTGCTCCATCTGGTGCTTGAAGCGCAGCTCACCGGTGGCCGAGTCTTCGCCAGCCACATTTCTGGCCACGCACTGGTAGATGCCCTCCTCCTCGGGATCGAACGAGTGGATTTGCAGCTCATTCCCGTTTATGTACCGTGTGTAGGAGCTATTGAGTGGGGAACCGTTGTGGTACCAACTGATTGTCGGCTCCGGATTGCCCTCCGCACGGCAGCTCAGCGTCTTCGAGAGACTTATGTACACCAGCTCTACGGGCAGGCCGTTCACGATTCGCGGCGGACTGGTCACGATCACGTGGAACGTCTGCGTTTCCAACGGCGTCCTGCATTTGTACTGGCCCTCGTGCTGCGACACACTGGCATTGGTGATGGACAACGCCACGCTGTTGTTGTTCAGCAAGACCACGGTGTTGTTCGGATACAGCAGGTACCATTCGATGGGTACAAAGTCCGCCACCGCGTGGCACTGCAGCAGCACCGATCCGCCGGACGGTACGTATACGGTGGCATTCTGGAAGGCCGGCAGCAGCTGGGTCTCCGAAACAGCCGTTTCCGAAACACCCACCTGATTGTCCGTATAGAAGGTCCCGCCACTGGACTCCACGCGCAGCTGCCAGACGAACTGGCGGTGTATCTTGCTGGCGAACACGTTCTGGGCCAAGCATCTGCAACGGGGAATAATGGTTAATGGGCAACGAGCAACGGATAATGGTCAGTGGTTTGCAACACTAATTGACATGGACAATGGCCACAATTACAGCAGCCGCTCGGCCGCCGCCAAGTGTTAATTAATGCATTGTTTAAGGGCATAAGCCGGTGCGAGCGGTGCGTGTGTGCGCACTGCAATACAGGCAGCCCAGGATGGGAGTGGGTTTGATGAAGTGCCGCTAAAGGTGTTGATTTTGCCACAAAGGGGAAGCAAGGGGCAGCACTCCATCTGCTCTGGGAACTACGAACTGAGAGCAAGGCACAGCGGCATCAGCCAAATGGAAAATTGCCGCCAGTCTTGATTTAGTTCAAACTGGACAGAGTTCAGGGGATACCGCTGACAAGCGTAATTGCATCAGGGAAATGAGGAAACTTAGCAAGTAATTTATATTGTTTATTTATAATGTTAAATGGATTGTTTAAACAGAAACTATACAAGCCACAAAGGGTTTAGTGTAAAATGAATATTAAGCTTTTATGCAAAGTATTCTTAATCATTCCCAATACAATTCTGTACTTACTTGTATTTACCAGACTGTTCCAGGCGCAGGTTCCGTAAAACCAAGGTGCCATTCGACAGGATGAGAGCACTGTAATTAAAACGAAAAGGATTATTATTTTCTACCCCCAATTTATAGAGCATAAAACTCAAAATGCGTTGGTCAACCCATCCAGCTGGCAAGCTAGCTTTGCTTGTACACAAGTCTAGGCCCGCTCGATGCTTCAACACCGATCTTTACTCGCCTGTTGTCATTGGCCAAGGAATCGTTGCCGAAATACCAGCTTATCTTGGCTGAGGGAACACTGAGGAAGGGACAGTTCAGCACAAGGGGCTTGTTCTCCACGGCACTGATGTTGGCCGTCTGCTGCTGGCCCGGAAAAAGGCGCTTAAGGACTGAAAGAGGAATTACATATAGTAAGATTATAAAAGGCTATACGGAGTCTCTTTTGGGAATATATTTTCATAAGAAAGTGCTGTCAACTCACCTGGATACTCAACAGTGATCCGGTCAGATATTACCGCGGACTCATCCCACTCGATCTTGCAGTGGTAGACCCCACTGGCCTTCTCATTGGTGGGCAGCCGCAGCGTTCCATTCTCGTAGATGAAGAAGTCATTCTTGCGGAGGGACAGTTGCTCGACGGCCACGTCATTCCGATACCAACTGCAGTAGATGGGCTGGTTGTCTGCAGAAAGGAGGAGATAGACATTAGTCAGCCTCATTGGATACCCCAGCTATTGCTGCTACTCACCCTGCTCGAAGTTGTACGGATTGAGGATGGGGATGCATGGCAGATAGTAGGAGGAGTGCGGCTTGCTGATGGTCAGTTTGGTGACGGCGTGCTTTTGGATCTGCAGATACGGCTTGAGTGCGGTTGAGTTCTTCGGTTGGCTGACGGCGGCAACTGCAGGGGGGAAACGAAGACAAAAAACACAATTGATTAAGAATCTGCTCTTGGCGCGACGTGGCTAAATTATTGGTTCCAATAATCCTCCGCCCATTTGCCCAGATAGACAATAGACAAAAGGCGGACAAAGAGAAAAAAAAAAAAGAACTATGGGGAAAAAAAGACTGGCGCATGGAAAATGTTATTTATATTCTAGCTTAATCTATTGGCTGTTATAAATTTCACGCTTTTCACTTAACACCGCCCTCAGTACCCCCTGGCCGCCCACAATTGCATCGAGGTTTTTACTGCAATGCCCATAAATACCCAGAGCACACAGAAAAAATCTGAGAAATAGAAAATGCCAAACAACGGAGCCGTGCTGGGCTCAGGGTTTGCTTGTGCACTGTGATAAACTCTTCATAAGTTCTAGGAAAATTATTTAAAATACTAACAACACATTTTAAATGTATATTTTACGTTCCATTAGATTATATTCTGTAATTTACCTATCAAATTCCATTGTTGTTTGCTAATTCTTTGAAAAAAGTGAAGAGTTGGAACATAGATTCGATTTCAGATGGAAATTTTTGTTAAATGAAAACAGACTGGACCTAAATGCTTTTAAATTTTATAATAGAAACTAAATTACCTTATTAAAACTTGAGTTTGCCTTTAAACATCACAATTATTTCCTTTAACTGAGAATAATAATAATTAAGAACTCTGCTTGGAATATCATTATTCCCCCAAGTGTAGTTTTGGGCATTGCCTCTGGCTGTGATTCTCTGACTCTGGCCAACTCCCTGGCTCCAGTCTGGGTCCGAGTTCGAGCTAGAGTCCGCCCCATTGCCCCCAGTCCCGAGTCTCCGGTACGTGCTGCAGGCGTGTCCAGGCAGACTTGGCGTGTTAATTAATTTTTCTGCTGCCGTTCTGCTGTTGACGCGGCCATGTCCCCCACTGCAATGGCAGCAGCAACTGCAGCTCCCGTCCGATTTTTGTCTCTGGCCGACGGTGCGTATACGTGATATTAAGCAGTTGAAACAATTACATGGCCAGCGGGCAGCAACGTTTGAATTTGCATACGACTTTGTCGAGAGTCGTCCATCAGCCATCAACATTATCTATTAGCCGTCCCGTGCGAGGAGTACCGAGCAGTGGAAATGATAATGGCCACAGCCAGGTTGGCTGGTTGGTTGGTTGGTTGGAGGGGGCACTTGGCTCCGGTGAGAAATGGCCAAGTGGGGAGACTAAAGGAGCTCGTCGCTGCTTGGCCCCTAACAAATGTCGGGACATTAGTCAAATGCGTTGAAATTTATGCTAAAAATGCAATCAACTTGCGTTCCGCTCGACGGACGTCCTCCAGCCCTAGAACCTAAAACCTAAAACCCATTCCGCCCCCGCAGCCAGTGAGCAAGTGGCACTGCTGTTGCCACAGCAGCTGCTGCTGCTTCCACTGGTGCTCCAATCAGTTGGCCACCCAAGTGGCCAAGTGCACTCGGGTGTTGCCAATGCCGAATGCCAAATGCTGGATGGCTGGCTCGCTGACTGGATGTGCTGAGTGCTCGTTAGTCAGTCACAAATTGCGGCAAGTCAGTACTTTTTGCAGAGCTTGGAAACTGAATATTTGTTTCGCTTTTGATAAATGGTCTCTATAAATTAGATAATTGCTGAACATGCTGCTCCCCGATGGATGTGTCTTAAAGCTATGCCCCCGGTCGGGTTCTTTTTGTTACTGGAATTCGACCGTTCGCTCATGTTGCATGTTCGTACGCAATGTGTTGCGATTTTTATTGCAGTAATTACACGCAATGCCCCGGCGGCAATTTGACGCATGGAAATGCCTACGACGGACTCTGCCACTGCCACGTCAGCTGTGTGGAGCCACTGTGCTGCTCCTCGCTAAGTGCGGCAAATTTACAAACACACCGCGCGTCGAAGGGGGTAGCAGGAAGATCGGTCCAAGGAGGGGCAGCTGTGGCAGCACAGGGAAAAATATAGGCGTTAATCGGACTTAAATAAAAGATGATTTTGTGAAGTTAATAGAACTGATTATATCAGGACCGAATCTGTATCTTTTACAGGGAATAAAAATGTACACAAATCTCATTCGATTTCCCTGATAACTCCACTTTGTTAGTTCCTAATTTTTCCCCCAGTGCAGTTGCATTTGCAGTAGCAGTTGCATGTGCAACCAGGGCGTAATTGTTATAGCGTAATTGTTTCACTGGCGGGGCGTTTAATTGCACTTTGCCAACTACTCCGCTGCTAACGATGCCGGCGAAACGGCGGAGGGGTACAGGGGGTCTTAGAGAGTCAAAGTTCAGCGATTTTTTTGTCATCCGCTGCACACCTTGCACCGGTGCCATTTGTCATCGCCCCGTTTTGGGGTTTAGCGGGAGTGGGAAATGTCAGCGGCAGTGGCATTACCCACGTTCTCGGAAGTCGTTAGCAGCTGAAAGTCGCCGGGAATCGTTAAACTTGCAGATTAATTGCTGCGCCGGTCCATGCGAGTCAATGCTCTCATAGAGCCATCTATTTAATGCAGTTGACATTCACTTCCAATTGAGACTATTCCGCGGCTTTCTAAACCGCATGCCTCTTGGCTGGCTATCATTTGTGTTAGATCGGCGCCCCCTCCAAGTGAAAATTGCAAATTGCAGAAGCAGCAGCTTCGACATTATCGAGATTTCCCATCATCGCTGGCCATAACTCAGAGCAGCTGCATCTAGTAGATCGGCAATCTCGGTGATTGAACTGTCATGACATCCAGCTTTCGTTCAGGCAACACTTTACAAGTTCCCCTTTTACACAGAGGGAACTCGTCATGAATAAAATAATATAGAAAAGTATGAGGTGCTAAAGCTAAACCCCCATTGAGATGTACATTCTCTCTGTGCATGCATAGAACCCTTTGTAATTTCAGCTCATTTGTATTAAAATCTGTCTCGCATCGCATCGCGTCGTCGTCGTCGAAAGCCAATGCCAAAGCAATGCATAAGTCTTCACCGTCAACTCAGCGGAGAGGAATGTTTCCCAGAATCGTGCTTGAATGCTGTTTGACAAGTCTCCGCTGCATATGTATATGCGCTCCCATCTGCACTTACTAAGTTGCAGCAAGTTGCAAGTCAATAGATGGGTTCTTGGCGGTAGGAAGTCCAGCTCCAAGTCGAAGGGGAACTGGGCGCAGCTGCACAAATTTGCATAGTTGAACGCACGTCGCCGCAATGCATTCCAAGCAGAAACTGTTGCTGCTGCTGCTGCTGGTGATGTTGCTGATGCAGTTGCATTCATCATCGACTGCAGCAGAAGCGGCAAATGCTGCAGCAGCGCAGCACATAAATTGCCGGCTGCTGCGCCGAGCTTATCAAAACGGCAACATCTTGTGCCTAGATAAGCCGGCCTCCACGGCCTCCACCAACTAACGGCTTTTTGGATTGTGATTGGGCCTGGGTCTGGGTCTGGCTGTGGGCCCCCATGGAATTTCACAAATTCAAATTGCCTAGCATCCTTTAATGCCGCAGCCACTGCACAGCTGCAACGTGGCACACTTTTACCGCTCCAAATCCAAAGGCAGCGGCTACATTTTATGCAAAATGCAGCGCGCACGAGATAATTTATCGCCTAATGACGTGCTCCTCTAAGGTTGCCCCGCGTTGTTGTAAAATGCAATAATAAAATGTGCCTGCAGCAGGAAGATGCAGAGTATAGAAAAAAAAAGGAGAAATTGCTGGCTAAAAAAAAAGAAAATTAAAAATGAAATTTAAATGCCGCACGAGCGAGCAGCAGCATCAGCTGAGAGGCGGGGAACGGGCTGCCAACTATCTAGGCACCAGCAGATCCCTGCCCCTCAACTATATAATAGTGCACACAGAGAAAAGGTACTCTGGGAAAATTATATGGATTAGTTCTTGAAGAAATCATAAAAGCCTTCTTAATACTTTTATGATTATGAGTAAATTTGTAACTAACAACATACTAAATATATGTATTTATAAAAATTTAAAGCTTATAAAATAAAGACAAACTTATCCAGAATTTATTTATATAAATTGCCTTTTAAATATAATTTCTTTTATAATATTAGTTCCACTTTCTCCTAGTGTTTCAGAGAACATTCTTTGGGCCCCGCTCGACTGTCGCTTTGGGGGCGCTCAACGAGAATTTATGAATGTGCAAATGCATACGACAATTTCGCGCATAAATGTAAGCTCCTGCCATGCACCTACGGGGGGACAGGAACGAGAGGGAGCTGAGAGGGAGCTGAGCGGGAGCGGATGCGACAGCGGGAACGGGAACGGGACTCCCACCGCCACAAGTTTGCGGAGGAGATGAAGAAGAAGGAGATCGGATGGCAGTCGAAGATGCGTGTGCACATTCCATGGCATTCCGCTGGGGCATGTGGGAAGTTCTATGGTTGCACATAAAGTATCTTGTAGCTCGTGTTGCTGCTGCTGCTGCTGCACAGGCAACAACTGCAGCAGCAACTGCAGCAACAGCAACTTGAATCGCATCTATTGATTCCGCACAGTTCATTGGCGCGAGAGAGCTGGAAAGGATTGTCGAAATGGGGGAGCTGCATGTGGGCGGGGAATGGTTGGAGTTTTTACATGGCCGGGTGCCCGGATTATTTGGGTTAGCAGTTCAAATAGTTTTACGTGCTGTTTTGATCAAATTTCCAAATGCCAGTGGAGAATTTATTGAAAAGTCCCGCAGGCATTTCCATGGAGCTGCCGCAGTTTCCCCAATGCGGAGCGCATTGTTTGCCTTTTGCTTAAGCTGCATATGGTTGCTCAATTGAATGTCTGTGGTGCGGTGTAATTGAGTGGTTGGAATATATACTTGGAACTGGAATTGGACTGGCAACATAGGAGTTCTAAGCCCCAACCGACACCAATACGCACTAGCCAGAGCTCCTCGAAACCCTCGAATACTCAGAAGCCAGGCAGGAGGAGCTAGGAGGACCGGGCATTGAACCACTTTAGACAATGGCGGGAATTTCCTTGGCCAGAGTCAAAGATAAATTGCCTTTTAACCTACAAGAGCTCCGTTCTTGGTTAGTTGGTCCTGCGTGCTTTTGTTTGTTTTTGCCACACGCCGTGTCCTTTCTCCAGATCCAGCCCAGACCCCCCTGGCCCTCTCCGCTGTTGGTGCCACACACAAAGCATTCAATTGACATATTTGGTTAACTTTTGGCGCTCTAGAAAATTCGCATTCAGTAGTTGGAATAAATTTTCTTTGGCAATTTGCATTGCACGCACAGGCCAAGACGTGGGGTTGCACTGGAGGAAAATCACACTCAGTGTGGCAGGAGTCTAGTTAAGAAAAACAAAGAAGCTTGACATTGAGGCTCTGACTCTTATAGAAAATGTAATGAGAAAAGTACAAATAAAAAGGATTTCCCTTTTTTGTTAAGCCTTATATTTATTCTGTCTAAATTGAACTTAACTTGCGAATGTAATCAATGAGATATAAATGTGTTCTTTTTTTTCGGGTGCAGAGAAGGATGCCGCAGCATGAAATGAAAGTGGAATGGAATGTTATCTAAATGTTTTTCTGGGCGTGTTCCGACCCACCATTGTGAAATTGTGAAAGTTGGGAGGAGAGTGGAGCATTGCCCCCGATATAAGCGAGTCAAGAACAATAGGAAACGGCTTTTGTGCGCATTTACTCCAAGTCAGGGCAAATATGTTAGCCCAAAGTTTTCCGGGGATTATTAAAGGATTATGGGGGATTCGAAATTGGATGACAATTTTAGCATGCACATGCGGAATGGAAATTTCATGGAACTGCCAAACGAAATTCGATTAAAATTCAGAGTTTGCCACCCAGAACCCCAGCTGTTTGCTGCTCCGTAAACAGAACCTAATTGGCCACTTCGCAACTAGCTGAACACACATAAATCGGCGCTCCAATCGCTGGTAAATAGTAAATAATAAATAGTACTGTGCAAATACCTTCCTGTTCCCAACTCCAGCTCCAGCTGTGGGTTCAGCTCCAACTCCAGATCTGGCCAACTCTGGCCAACTGGCCGAGTCAATGGCTGTCACAATAGCGGATAACCAAAATACAATATGCCGCTGCCCATAAGCGAACTCATTTCCGTTGAAATTTGGCACCAACTTTTGCCGTTGCTGTTGCAGTGGCTGTGCCGCAGTGGAAACGAAACGATTCTCTCCTCAATAAATCATATTGTAAAATTTCCGTTCAATATTTTTCGCCGGCTACGTAAACAAACAACGAGCAGCGGCAGCAACAAATTGAAACAGAAAGGAGGATAGTGGAAGAGTGGGCGTGGAGAAGGAAATAAAGGGGAATACACTCTAAAAAAGACAACCCTAAAGGATATTAAAACACAGAAAATAATAATTTATAAAGAAATGTGAGATAAACTTTTAGTTTACAACAATTAAGATGTCGTTGGTTACATCTTTTAATATGGAAATAAATTATAATCAAAAAAGGAAGATGTACCCTTGAAGTTGCAATGGCAACGAATCGATAATCGATGCCTTAATTGAATATACAAAAAATGTATTAGTTTTTATTAGACACATTGAGTTTACAATTTGTATATTTAATTGTTTGTTACCAATTAAGCAATGAGCCGTGAACAAGTGAACATTATAGTTAACCAGTTAAATAAATGCACAATTAATTTCTTAAAAGCTCGACAAGTCCAGCTTTTTACACATATTTTTTTAACTTATTTTCCAGTGCACCAAAGTTCTCCATGCCAGTTTGGTTTGGACACATTGTATGCTAAATGGCGAAATGTGAAATGCGGAATGTGCGTTTACCCGGCGGATGAATGGAGGAAGCTGCTGATGATGGGCATGACTCTGCACTCTTTTTTCTCTCCTCAGAACCTCAGATAGTCCTCCTCAGCCGCTGCTCGCCTGCATTTTTAAATGGGTTAAACGTAAACCATTTACCAATGACTCAATACAGCAGCTTCCTGGAAAACCGACAGACCCGTACCCACATGCATTAAAACCAAATAAATAAATAAGCCGGGCTGGCTGCCGCCTGTTGTTGAAAAAGCTGCCGAAAGAGAAAGAAAGCTAAAAATAAAAATAAAGGCAATGCAAGGAGGAGAAACGTCAAGGAACGGGGAGGATGAGGAATGGCTGGTCAATAGTCAATGGTCAAATAGCAGAAAATAACAATGTTGCCAATGGCCAACGAACCGAGCAACAGCAACAAAAACATCAATGAAATAATAAAAACGAGCGAGCGAAGACCACAAACCAATGGTCAAGCCAAGGCAAGGCAAACCACAAAACAAAAAGAATGAAATTATAAAAATACTGCAGTTCGATCGGGTCAATAATACAGAGCACACACAGAAAAAACGCAGCCAAGCACTGAGAAAGAATATCTCCTACATTTTGTGCTAATCTGCTTTGGCACTTACAAAATATATATTAAATAGGAAGCTGACTCTCTAATATATACATATATAGGTACATCAGATCACAAACTTAACTATGATCTATGATAGTACCCAAAAATGAACAGCTGATGGTAAATGTTTTCCTTGCTTTAATCTTCAAATTAAAAATTTCTTCGAAATACCATCACTGATAAGCTTATCAGCTTGCCTTCCTCTGGGGTATATTATTATTGAGCCCGACTCCAAAATCGTTCAGTTTGATGTCGTTGTTCTTCTTGAAATAATGTTTGACGCCGCATGGATTCGTATTTTCCCCTTGGTGCTGCTCCATCAGGGAGCCCTATCGGCCCTACTGGATAAAAGTTGCACAAATAATAGTTTTAAGGAAAAACACAATCCTTGGATGGCCCTAATAATGACTGATGGAGAACATTGCACTGGAACGCTTATTAACAATCGTTAGTTATTTCCATTGCGACAAGTATACAATCTTATCAAGTCTTCTCTTTAAGAACATGTCTTAACGGCTGCGACTTGTGTAGGAAACCATTCACGCCTGTAAGTGTTCTGTAGCAGTCTGCTAACCGATCTATAGTTATTTTTATATTTCCTAACAACAGTCTCGTTCGTTTGGGTGACTTCACCAACCCCCAGCTGGATTCAAGAATGTTTGAAGACATTTACGTCAAAAGAGCCATTGTTCATTATTTATTTAATGCGAAATCGCGATTAAATGATATAGCTTTGCTCAGATTGCAAAGGAAAGTGGGCTATACGCAGCACATTCAACCGATTTGCCTTTCGTTAAGTGCCAAAACGCAAGTTAGGACAGTAATCGTCAAGAATTACTCTGCATTCTTGGTTGGCAACAAGAACGACGGCCCCAGAAGGGTCCCCATTCAACGCCTAAATCCGAACCACTGTGACGATGCATTCTGGTTCGCTCCCCGGAACACGCAGATCTGCGGTATCTCCAAAGACAGAACCAGTTGCGTAGGGACTGGAAGTCCTTTGGTAAAAAAGATCACAGTTAATGGCACTAGCCACCTTCGAATTGTAGCCATTAATAGCTACGGCAGATCAGAAACATGTGTTTATACCAACGTCATAAGCTACGTAGACTGGATACTAGAAAATATACTTGATGTTGAGATTGTAATATAAGGATTTAATAAAAAAAAAATGGAAATGGAAAAACAAGTGCTTTGTACGAAAATTCAAGTCTGAGATCAAGGCATTTTTTAATATTGAGTAACGATTATTGAATTCTGATCTTTTCATTATAAGATTGCTGCCCTCTGCCGAGTTATTCTTAGTAAATCATGCATCCAGGAATTTATAAATATTTAAATAATTTATTATATACATATTCACATACAATTCGTAGAATTTTGATAAGTTTTGTATCGCTTAGAATGTGCAATACATGAATAAATGACAAACGACGTGACTTGAGGGAAAATAAACAATTTAAATATTCGGTGTGTGATTTCTAAAGAAATGATTATGACTCAGCTTTACAATCAAATTCCCATGGACTCCAATTCATTTTGATTTTATTATTTCTATTTATTTTTTGGCGATAACCTGTGTCAACCTATTAGTTTCCCATTAAACGTATTTCTTCTGATTTTGTGGTAATGCCTTAAATACTCTTTATTGAACAAGAAACGTAATAATTTTCCGTGAAATTCAACCTTAGTGAAATCTTTTTTCGGTGTTTATAATGTTGAGATCCAAAAAATCGCGTGGGAGAGCGAGAAAAGAAGAAGGAGTACTGACGAAGGAGCTAGGTTCATTTTTTTCCCCTTCTCCGTGGCCAACGGAAGCCGAGGGAATTTTCGTAAGCTACGCAGCAAAGTGCAACCGCAAGCCGCAGTCAGCAATTTCTACCAAGGATGGCCGCTGCTCCAAGGGTGTTCCGGTGCTCCGGGCGGACGGATGAGAGAGGTCCGGGCATGGGCGTGGGCATGGACATGGACATGGACGTAGTGGGCGGTAGCTACAATGTGTCTGCGTCTGAGCCAGTGTGCCATTGCGGTCTGTGTCCGGCGAGCGGCGGCCATCAGCCATCAAGCAACTACCATCAAGAGTATACCGGCAACACATCCACAATCACAAGCCCATCAATGTCGTCGTTCTCTCGTCATCATCATTCTGCTGATTGCTAGTGACATGGCACACCAGCGGTCGAGATAATAGTGCCGACAGCAGCAAGGTTAATTTTAAGGCCACAAGATTCTTTTTAGTTTTCTTATTTTAGTTATAAAAAACTTTTTTTTTAAATATAACATTTTTAAACGTATGATTAAATGTACTGTTCTTTTCACCTGACATTTAACACACATTTCCCAAAGTGTCATTATCAGTTTATGGTTTATTATCTCAACCGCAGGTGTAAGCAAGTATGTGCTTTTACTATAATTTCTTTCGTGCTGCCAGCAGGGCATGATGTCCCACATTCCGGGCTCGGAGCACCCCCTCGTTTTACCGCCTTTCACCTCACTGAAGCTACCAAAGCTCACCCGCAACGCTCACTCACTCACTCACTCACTCACTCGCTCGTTCCCGATTATTATGCATCATTTAACAGGAAACATTGTTGCAGTCAATGCCTAGGGCTTTGGGGGCCAGCTCCAAGGGAGGTGGCAGCAGGTTGAGGGGTTTTAGCCGCGACTTGTTACCACTACTCCTGCTGATGGCCAGAGAGGAGCCCGAGTCACGAACCCGCCTGGCGACGAACGTGCCGCAAAATGTTTTACCGAATGCGAGTTGCAGGAAAAATGATTGTTATTATGAGTTGCTAATTGAATAGAGTTGATGCGATGGTGGTCACCCGAGGGAATGGCGGTGGAACTGGGCGGAGGCCACATGGGATGAAGGGAGCCTACACTGTGATTGTGAGTTATATATTGTTTAATTTTTGTATTTTAAGTTGAAACCAGAATCGCTGTGAGAAGGTTCTTAAGTAATTTCTCAAAAAGTATGTCAAAGTAATAATAATAAATAATTATGCAAATTTTTGTTTTCGTTCCCATGAAACCTTAGACTTAAGAACAAGAATACAAATTTGATACTTAAGTTATGCATATTCATAACAAACTGCATAAAAAAAGCTTACCAAGCTTGAAACAAACAAATCAAAATACAAAACCGAATTTAAGTACCTTTTTGATGAACAAATATGTTTTCGGAAGGAATTTCTTGCATAGAAGGAAACCTGCAACTCCTTAACCTTTTTATTATCTATATAAAATCAATTGACATCCAAATTTGAGTTCTAACTGCTATTAAAGCTAACAATTTCCAAAAACAACGTGCACATTTCGTTCGCTTATCCGCCCTGTCATCCCTGGCGTTTCAATAATTTTGAAATATTCATTGGCTGTCGGAATCAAAAGTAAACTGTCAAATATTGACGTTTCCCCTCTCTCGCGCTCCCAACGGACTCAATGCTGCAAACACAAACACAAACATAAACCCGTAGTAGAATTATACTATGCATAAACCCTTGTCAGGCTTGTTGACAAGCCCAGTCAAATTTCGTTCAGTGCACGCCAAACTAACTGTACAATGTAAATAAACATAAAATGTAAAAATTTGCATTTCTTTAGTGCTTGCAGAACAACAAGGTAGTTGTTGGGCGAGTGTGAGTGCCCATAACCATCATGTGTGTATGTGTAATCACCGACCGACCGAACTGGAGAGGGCGCCTCCTCCCAAGGCTCTCCTCCCCTCCTGCTCCAGGTTCTCCATGTCGCCTCCGTATCCTTGGCGCTGTCAATGTCAAAGTCATACATGATTCCCAACATGCCAACAGCCAAAAGCGAACAGCAGTTGGAGCAGCAGAGAAGCAACAGCAACAGCAACGGCAGCAATGTTGCATGCTCAGCGTTCGGAAAAGCAGGAGCTGCAAGGAAAGGCAAGAGCCAGTCGCTGAAATTCCATGCGCATAATTTATTTAAAGATTCCCTCAATATTGGACAAACATCGTCGTAGCCGTCGTCGTAGTCGTCGTCGTCTGCAGGTGAAATCTATTTGCATTTATCGTTGAGCCGGAAAATTGCAAAACTAAACTGCAAACTGTAAACTGCCAACAGCCAACGCAGCCAAATGGATGCAGCCAGAACGACAGGGCGGGGAATGGGGTAAATTCCCAAAGGAAGCTGGGAAAATTTGTGATTTCTCTCGAAAATGCGTTAAATGTGACGCTGTTGCGTGCAGAGGACAGGCTCTCCTCCGTTGACTCTGGTCCGATGGATTGCGATTCGATTCAAAATAAAATCGTATAAAACGAGTGAGTGTGCAGTGTGCTGAGGGTATTCCCGGGTACCCAGGATCGATTCGCCAAATTAGCGGCAACATGACTTTTTGTGCTGTAAATAAATTTTCTACCACAAGGAGCAGCACACGCGCAGCGGAAATTAAAAAGGAGCAGACAGGAGCTCGCTCGCGGGGCAGCTGGAAGGGAACTTGGCCAGAATTGCTCTGGTTAAAGGCCGGCAGTTCTCGCCCTCGGAGAGATAATGAAACATTCGATTCTTAATTACACATGGCTGGTGATTAATTCACTCAATGCATTACGCTTCTTTGTCCTTTGGCCAAATACACAGAGATACTTTTAAATGTTTAATTTCTAAATTCGATTTGTATGGAATTTGAAAAGGAATTTGTGAGTGTGGGAAACGTTGAAGTTGTTGTTTAAAATTAAACAGATTAAACAATGTAAGGATATGTCAATATTAAATCAGTAAGTTTCGAAGTTAGTTAGCTTGAAAAGGCTTTAGTTTGCATTGCCAGGACTCGCCCAGCTTTAGTCTTAATTTCCTTAATATACATTTAGTTAATTAGAGACCCCTCTGATTGTTATAATTATTAATTAACTTCCCCTATACAATTTAATCTTGAAATTTTACATAAACTTTTCTGCTTTAAATATAATTTTAGCATCGTAACTGCAATATACATTTACCGAAAAGGCCTATTAATAACACACTCCCTTATCTTGATGAAAATTGCTGAACTTCATTAAGAGCCATGTTAATTATTTTTTGCAAGTGCACATTAGTCTCCCCTTTGTACTATTGATGGTGCCACCAAGTGTTGCAGTCAACACGTTTAATGGTTTTGCATTAACTTAAGGGGGCATTAGTGCGTAAGTATATGTGGCTATCTAAAATGCCGAGGGGAAAATTGGTCTTCTGGGCTGCTGGCCTGCTGGACTTCTGGTTGCCTGACTCTTGTGGCCTGCTGACTCTGGGCCTTTTGATGGTCAGCAGGCCAGCCATCCAGTCAGTCAGTCAGTCAGTTAGTCGTCAGTCAACCCAGAGGCCCGACCAGACCATCGGTTGGACATTGGACCATCGTTGTACTTGTTAATTGCAGCGGAAGCACTCAATTAAAAGCGCGTGAAACGAGTGTGCCACCTGCGTGTGTGTGTGCGAGAGGGACAGGCCAGAGATGGGAACTGGGATGGGAGCAGGGACCACTGACTGACAGGATTGCAACAAATTAAGGCCACAGGAAACAAACAAATGCGGCGTAATGAAAAAGCGGTAAATGGCTGACACTGTAAATAGTTTATGGGCAAATGCATAAACTTGCAAATTGCCAGCCAACAAATCCCAGACCCAGACCAAAAACCAGACTAAGGCTAAACACTAAACCCGTCCGAACCGAACCCGTAACGAATCGAATGGCAAAATGGCAAAATGGCAAGCAAAAAACAGAGCTACAACACTGCGGGAATGCAATAATGCAACTGTTTGTCAATGTTTGCCGAGACTAATTAGATGGCAGTTGAGCGATGACTGATGAAAGATGCATGGGGGAACCTTAATTGGATACGTGATGGATGGCTATATGTGCAATTCTGTAGCTGGATGTGGCCAGTCGAACGTGGCCCGGCTGGTGGTTAGTCAAATTTCAGTTGTCAATTCAGTGCGTTCGGCCTAAATGGTGGTTTTTGCCAGGCATTAAATTCTGGTTTATCGATTAATCTTAATCTGGTCCAGAATCGGTTATCTGGTTGCTTGAATCGAACTATATATAATCCCATAGATCTCTCTCTCTCTCTCTCTGAGTGACAGTGTCGGGCTGTGAGAGCATCATCGATCATTCAGGGGAACCAATCTATCAATGGACACGAATGGCCCTCGTTCCGGGCCGCGGTCTGTCAAATTAATACGTCAGGTTGAACTGCAGAGTCACCAATAAACATTTCATATATATAGTCGGGCCTAAGGGAATAGTCATCAAATAAGGAAAAACTTGGGGTTTATACAACTTTTCTTATAGATTATAGATAGATAGTATTTTTCCTTTTATAAAAAAATGCCTTTAAATATTTCATTAATTTGCATATGCTTTTACAGCTTTTTCCATCTTTTTCCAGCCACAGATGATTTTTCTATTATTCTGACCACAGCTGTTGGAACCGCATACCGTCCACAAAGTCACTGCAAGCAGGCAGCAGGTAGCCACATATTGCGAAATGTGCGGAAAGTGGGGAAAAGTGAGGAAACTGCCGGCCGGACAGCAACATAGGGGCAGAGCGTGACGTAGACACAGACCCCGTAGCCAGTTGCAAGCGGCAAGTGGCAACTGTTTGTTGTTGCGACTGTCGTGACATCATAAGGCAAAATGTCAGCAGTTTTATTATCACAGGCACAGTCACAGGCACTGGCACAGGCCGGGATCACACGCATAACTTGTCGCCGCGGAAAGAGAGGCAACTTCAGCGGAGGCAACACGAGCGAGGAGCGCCTTCAGCTGTTGTTGCAGTTGCTGCTGCCTTTGTGGAGGGCATTCGCACAGTGTGTCGCATAAATAATGCAGTTCATTATGTCATTTAGCGGCATGTTGCGTGAGCTGTGAAACGCAGGGCCAAGACACAGCTCAGACATCATCACACAGAAGAAAAAAAAGCATGACAAGTGGTGATATTTTTAGATGAAAACTATTTTAGGTATAACAATTTCAAGATTAGATATTTTATATTTTTTAATGAATAAATGCTATATTTCTGTGAAATTATATTCAAATATTTGATTGCTAGTGACAGAGCGTAAATATTTATTCTATAAATTTGATCAATAGTCGTTATTCATATTTCGTACTTTGTTTTGCCCTTCGTTATTCCTTATATAGAATGTCAATTTTGGAATAACCAACTAATGATATTTAAGGTTAATCTCCCTTTTGTTACAGTACAAACATTAACATAATATCAAGAGCCCATGAAATAAAAAAGCTATAAAAATTAGAAATGCTTTATAGCCCAAAAAATCTTAATAAGAGAGTACATCCCCTTTTTCACAGTGCAGCAACGGATCCCATGGCTGGGCGCTGCCCGCTCTCAGTGTTGCTGCACACGCCAAGTGCGGAAATGAAGTTGTCAATGAGCCACTTCCACAATTTATGGCCACCGCGATGCTGCGGCAGGCACCGCCTGCCAAGATCTTAATTATGACTTGAGTAATGTGGAATAAACGATAAAGCGTGCTCACGCAAATACACTGCACGAAAGCGGCAGCTGGTCGGTCATTCTCGGCCAAGTCGGCCAATCAACTTCATAAATCAAGTAGCCTCCCGACTGCGAATTGGGATCGAAATTGAAATTGGAATCGTTATGGTATGGGTTATGGAACTGACTATGGGTTGAGTGAGGAATGCGAATAAACGTCGGCGACATGATCGTAAAAACGTCAAATGAAATGTGGCAGCCATTTTTGTGCATTTGCCAAATTTGCAAAATTTAATTGTGGCATAAAAAAAATGTGCAAATTTATGATGATTTTATTGCACTCTTTTGGCCAACTTTGGCAACTGACCAGAGCTGGTAAGCGCGGCCTAAAGCGGTTTCTGGGTTTTCTAGAGCAACGAGCAATGAGAAACTAGCAAGAAATAACATTTATTTATATACTCGCACTTATGTGCCGACTGTTTGTTTGTTTTTTTTGTTGTTTGTTTGTTCCCTAGATCCAATGATTGAGCCGCGACCCCGGGAAATGGAGTGCGCCGTCTGGCGGTCGAACAAAGCCCTGGCATTAAGGAAAATGTTCATCAGACTTATTTTATTGAGTGTGGAAATTTCATTGTAGCAAATCAATTAATAGCTGGTGGTGCCGTCGCTCCGGGAATAAACTGGAGCCAGCAGGGACCAGGACCAGGACGAGGACCAGCGCCAGGATGATTGTTGCTATTTGGCGCTCTGTTTTGGCTGTCGGCAATCAGCAGTAATCAACCGTAAGGGACGGCAGGCAACGGGGGTTGAACTGGGCGAGGCGATGGCGACTCCGGCAGTGGCACCGGACCCAGTACGGTGTCAGATGACGCTGCCAGCCGTGCCAGACATTACGTCGCACGTCTGAGTGCGCAGGCTGTGCCAATAACAACGAAAATATTCGAATTAATCAGTGATCGAAGATCGAAATACCCTTAAGAGCAAAGCATAAGCTTTGACCCTTCAGATTAAGATTAAGAAATTAAAATTCTAATCTATTACTCTTATTAATTAAAAGTGTATATGTACCAAGTTGATTCCTAGTTTCATATAATAGTTATACCCTCTGCTAGTGTATAGTAACGATGACGATGCCAACGATTGCCACGAGGAGAAGGTGATTCAGAGCAAGGACAAGGGTAGGGCTCCATGGACGGCGGAGGGACTTAATCGATTATGCGATTTAATTGAACTAAAAACGCTTAATAAGCAATAAAAGCTCACACAAGCACAAACTGGGGAGCAGGGCAAAACAAATTAAAAGTAACACTTAAAATTACACCACGTAGACGACGTCGAAGTTTGCTAATGAAAGAAACTGGCAGCTGGGAAAGCAGTGCTCCTCCTTCTCTCTCTGTTTTCCCAATGCCACTCGCTGCCTTTAAAGAAACGTATAATAAAATTTTATTTCCTTTGAAATGAAATTTTGTGAGGCGTTGAAAAGCATTTTCAGCTGGCTATGTTCGAATTTGAAAGCGGCCTGGGCTGAGGTCAGAGTTTAAATGCTGTTAAACACATTCATTTATCAAATTTCATTTTATTAATTCGCCTCTTAAGTGGGCGGTGCCCCTGCTTGTGTGCCGAGCAAATCCGGATTCTGTTTTTGGCGAAGAAAGAGCCCCTTGTGGCATCACCATCACCATCAGCAGCATCAGCATCAGCATCAGCATTCAACATTCAGCGCCAGTGGTCTTAAAAGATTATAAACGATTCCTGGAAAAATGGCAGAGTGATTATAGCCATGTTGCCATGACAGCTAAGCCCCGGTCTAAAGCTATGCCATGGAGCTGAACCGAAATGCCGATACCAAAGTGCTGGGGAATGCGAAACGTTGGGCCAATGATTCATTAGCAGCAAATATATTTGTCTTTCTAATTTCAATGGGATTACTCGGGCCAGGATGAGGATGACATTATACATATAATATTCCACAAGTCCATATAAACACACATTGTTCTTCTGGCAATTCCTTTGAAATATCTCCGAGTGAAAATATTTCAATTATTATACTAAATATTTGCTCGGCTAATCTTTGCCTTTGGCTGCCAGCGCACACACAATTTTGTAAGAATTCTAACTTAATTATAAACGAAATTGTTTGTTCATCATTTGGCTGGCCAAAGGCAGTAAACAAATCGCTTTTGCGTAAGTACAAACGTATGAGCCTCCGTCTCAAGTTCAACGAACGCAGTGCGTGTGCGAGGGATTTATAGACAAAATGTTCGCAATTGTGCACTTGTACATTATGAATGGGTATACAGTGCACTTAAAAAAATATACTAGTAAGTAAAATAGTTCTACTGACATGGCTTTAAATATGGTTTATTAATTAATTAAATTAATCAGTTCAGGGACAATAACTGCCTTTACTTGTTATTGATTCTCTCTTAACTTGAAAAGTATTTGAATATCTTTTAATATATTTCTGTTTTTAAAACCTTGTTCTCATTTAAGAACCAATAATAAATAAAACAAGAAATAAAGCTAACTTCGGGAAACCTAATTGTTATACCCTTGCATTTAGATCAGGAAAATCGATCATAACTTAGCAACAAATTCATTAATTTTCATTAGGTTAATAAATCTGCATTTTAAAGTTTAAATTAAAAAAATTCTAAATTTTTATTGCATTTTTGACAATTTTAATAATGTAAAATTACTAAGAAAATTGTTTGACAAATTAAAGCTTAAAAATATAATAATTAAGCTAAAAATACATTAACTTGAATTTGGAAAACTGTTCTACGTTTGTTTTTATAAGGCTAATAATAATAACTGCATACTGATTTAAATTCAATATTAAATTAAATTTTTTTTAACATTTTTATTTAAATTTTAACAATTCAATCCCTTAAAAATTTGGAAACAAAATTTTAAACTTTTTTATTTTACCAGACACGGCTTGATCGACTCGGCTGTTGATGCTGATCAAGAATACATACATTTTATAGGGTCGAAAATCTCTCCTTCACTGCGTTGCAAACTTCTGACTAAAATTATAATACCCTGCAAGGGTATAAAAACTAGTAAATTACCATTACCAAATATCTAAGAGCTGATCACAATCTGATTTTTCAATTTTTTATTTCATTACAGCAATGCTTTTAGCGCTAGATATTCTTTCGCAAAAAAAAGAAACCCCTTAATTTTTGACTAGTGTGAGAGCGTGCTGGAGAGTGCTTTAAATTTAAACAAACAGACACACAGACGCGCTGGCAACAAGCCTTTACAGTTGTTAGGTGGTGTTTGCCTTTATGTTTGTGTTTGCCTAAGTGGCATAGGCAGTCGCCAAACACACAGGCACACACACACACACACACTGGCAGCTGGCAGTCGGCAGTCGTCAGCGGCATATGCGGCGTATGCGTAATGTGCAATTTGTTCTACAGCTGTTGGCAAATTGCAGCTCACACTCGCTACCCCACTCTTATTCAGAGGCTAAAAACCAATTTTATGACAGAAAACATATTGCCGGGTGTGCTGGCTTTTGTTGTTGCTTGGAAATTCGATAGTCAACAAAACAAACAACTGCAGCGAGAAACGAGAAGCGAAAAAGTGGGAAATCAAACAAACTTTTTCGCGTTTAATAGCGTTCATTAACCGCCTGCCCAAATAGACCTGGTAATTGGAGTGCGCCAGCCAGACAGCACAAAAGAACGAGGCGGCAGTGGCAGCAGCGGCAGCGCGACGAGCACAAAAACCTCCGTGCATAAACAAATTAAAATTAAATATTATCGGACAGCCGGTTGGTCGCCGGCAAAATTGGATTCAGGCGCATCCAGCGCCATGCATGTTGCATATTACTACTGCCTACTGGCTGCCCACCGACAAATAATGCAATAATACAAATAATTCAATAATAATTTTCATGAAAGGACCCCGGCTCCTCTGGAAGGACCTGGTCCACGGTTCGACGGGCTTAATGTACACACATAATTGCACAAACGCCGCCGTCATGAGCCGACCAACTCAATTCCAGCACTCCCAGCTACGCCCACATGCCCACGCCCACGTTCACGCACACACATGCACATATAGATTATTAAATTCCGATGTAAAAAAGCAAAAATCAATAAAATTGACTCTACATCTAGTGATGAGTACTGAAATGAAACCCCACTCTCGTGTGGATAAGGAGCAATTAAAAATTCCACAATTCGATTTGTTATCACGTTCCATGTGGGAAAAAGTTTTCAGTTTTTACTTTGGTAACGAAATAACCGGAGTAAGTCCAGGAAAAAATATGGGTTTTAATTTGATATCCATTAACAAGGTTTACATAACAGTATTTGTTTTCGTCGAAAGTGAATAATCCTCCTATTGCCCACTTGAATCACTCGAAAAAACCGTATTCTCTTTATATGATTTAAATGAGTAAACAATTTGAAATAATAAAAATCCTTAAGCTATTCAGATATTCAAACCTTTGTAAGGTTACCGAACCCTAAGAATCAAACTATTATTAATTTAAATTTCAAAACAAAAGCAATACTTGGCCGCCTTCTATCAGATATGATTGCATATCCTCTGGGGCATTGAGCCAAAAAAAAACGCCAGGAAATATTCAGGAATTCGGGAAATTCCCAATCTCATGGAGGCAGGCATCACTATCGGAGATAAGCGAAAACCAGGACCCGTCAGCAAAGATTCCCAGTCGCCTGTAGACATGCTTGTAGCGGAAATGGCGTGCAAAGTGAATCGGATGCGGAACGTTTAGGGAAATGTTTAGGTTCAAATGCAAGCATTCCATTCGTATTGCATTCCCATCTTCCACCAGCCATCTAACCGTACGTATATCGTGTCTATCCACCTATCTCCGGGAGGAGTGGAGCGCCAGGGTGCGGTGTGGCATATGGGAGAAGCCTTCGCACATGCCGGAGTCCAGTCCGGAGACCCATTTCCCGGCCGGGGTGTGCGTGGCAGTTGAATAACCTCTGATGTCGGTGGTGCCAGCGTCACTTGTGCCTGTATCTCTCTGTCCCCTGCCCCTGCCCCTGCCTCAAACGGGCAGCTCCCTGTAGGAGCCAGATACAGAGACAAGAATGGGGTGTGACACAGTAAAAAGGATTCTTAATTAAAAAATTAGAAGTATGTTTTAGGGTTTTCAATTGTTAGATAATCTCAAACACATTCAAATTAATTGAAAATTCAGCTAGCAAATAATGTGTTCTTCTCTTCAATGGACATTTTTATTCATCCTGATACACGCTCTAATTTTCTCCCAGTGATTGTCCCCCTATACTCACACCAACTCACCAAATGGCACGCACCCATACTCGCACTCCGAGATTATTATGACGCTCAGTCAGCCATTACGGTTTGCTCGGGCTACTTCATTACGCTGCGTGTTTGCACTCACATATACACTCGCCGCCCGACTGCGAATTCGTTACGTATACGTAACGCAAATCGGGGGCGGGCCGTGTAAGTCAGTTAATATAGCTGCTAGTTGGCTGCCAGTTTGGCCAAGGGAGAGAGAAAAAGGAAAAGAAAAAAAACAACGCGAAGCGGCAACATATCCACAGCCCCGACAAATAGAACCCGACCAACATAAGCGCCATTCAAGCTTTTTAGTTCACTTCAGTGGAGCAGCGACGGCAATGAGGACGACAAGAACATCAACAGCAGAAATTGGGTAGCTGTTCGCCTGGATGGGGGTTGAACGAGGTGGTGTCAACGAGGCGGGGTCAAGGGGCTGAGGAATCGGAGGAAAAGGAGTAAAATTAACACGTGGTTAGAGGTTTACGCTCTCTGCCCCGATTTGCCGCTGAGCTGGCTCAGCTTTTGTGTATATCTCATTATGGCCTTAAATGTGCGACTCGATGTGTCCATGTGCACGCAAAGAAAAAAAAGGACATAGAGTGGAAATTGGTAGGAACATATACAACAGATATAGTCCTTCGAATTTAGGCTTCTTGCTAAATTTAAATTTGTATTTAAATTATTTAAAAAGGGATGCTTTTTCGATAGAGGTTTACAAAACAAAACAAAATCACCCAAACAAGCCTTTTGGTTTCAATGCGAAATGTGTTTCTTGGAAGTTAATAGCTTATATCATTCAACATTCTAAAGCATTAATAGAAATATTATACTTTTTCCTACATTTCCAGAAAATCAAATCGCTTCCGGTGGTCATTTAATCCTTTATTTTCGTCCAGTGCATATGTGAGTGTGTGCCTGTGAGTGAAGATACTTGTAAGCTTGTGTCCCTGTGTGCGATATTTACGCATTTTCCGCCAACCCCTCCGGGCTGGCCCACACCCTCCTTTTTGGCTGACTTGTGTCACACCGTTGAGGCTAATGAAAAGCGGAAATGAAACTTTTGTATTAAACGGGCGGGCTCCTTCCCAATCCCACTCCCTCTCGTCAGGGTTTGTGCGTGTGTGGGTGGGGTGTGTTTGTCTGAGTAGGCGTGTTTGTTGTTTGTTTGCTCCGTCTGCTCCCTTTTCTCGCCAAGCCTTTCAACTGCCACCACGCACAGTTTATAATATAAAAAACATGGCAGATTGCGTATACGCAGCGTGCGCCACGAAATGAATGCGAAACCAAATTGCCTCAGCCAGAGACACCCCGCCAGCTTGGCCTGTTTTTTCCGCTTTTTCTCTGTTTTCTGGTATTTTTCACATTTTTTTTTTTTTCTGAGCCGCCTGTCTTTCATAATGCTCTCGGATTAAATGAAGTCCTATTAAAATAAAGTAATTTCTTTCGCGGCTCCACCTACGCCGATTGTGCCCAGCATTTTCCCTTTTGTCTCGCCTTTCATTTTTCGCGGTGGCCCAAAAACTAAAATTGTACACGGCGCCGGAAACAATGCGATAGCATTGCTTGTTAAATGTGTAAAATACGCTTAGTCTTCACGGCGAGGGAATAAAAAAATTGGGAAAAATTGCTGGGGAGAGTAAACTGCGTGTTAATGGCCACAAGGAGATAGAATGGACAGGGGCTGGCGGCGGCTGGCTGGCTCTAACAAAAGGAAAAGCACGAAATATGGAAAACAGAAAGAAAGGCGAAATGGAAAATTTTATGCGAATAACATTTCATTTAGTTGGCGGCGGGGTATTTGCTTAAAAATGTGCAGAGCGAGCAAATATTATACGAAAAACTAAATAAAAATTAATTGAATTAAGCGATGGGCGAGAGCAAGCGAGAAAGTGCAGCAACAACAAACCAAAAACTTTTGTTCAACGCAGACAGAGGGACGACGCAAGGAGAGAGTGAGCTGGGCGAGAAAGGAGTCCGTTCTGCTGAGAGTTTTCATATTTTGTTTGCTTCCCCTTTTGTTTAATGAAATCCCAGCATAAACTGCACGGATTGTAAAGTTTTATAAGATTTAAAAGTTGTAAATGTAAATTTGAATCGGATCATGGCAGTTGAATATGCACTTCAAGTCCGTTGTTCTCCGCAGAAAAATCCCGGGCACAATGGGTTAATGTGGAGCCCCCTTTTTTTATTTCCCATTTTGTTTTGTTTATTTTTTTTGGTAGTAGAGAGATTTAAATGCAAACGAGTTAAGTTCAAGCTCTCTCGAAAGGATTGGATTGTGCTCGAGCAAACTTTACGTGTTGCTCAGCTCCTGTGTAAAGTTCGCTTCTCTTCGCACAATTTTAATAATTATATTGTTCTTCCTGCTCCTTAACTCAATTTCTGATTAATTTAAGAAACTTTAACTCAATGCAAAAGCCAAGCCAACAACAACCAAAGCAACAAAATATTAAAACAGAAGCCGCAGCAAAAGTTAGCTTGATGTAAAACTTTTTGCACCGCAAACTTCATAAAATAAAACAAATTATGGCAACGTCATTGCTATCTCAACAGCTTGTTAGCACCCCCAACTGGGCTCAGACTAGATCGGCTGCTGCTGCTGCTGTTGGGTCTGGGCCTTGCTTCTATTTTTGTTCCTGTTGCAAAGTGACGCCATCTTGCACAACCACATGAAAACATGAGTACAAACAGCCGAGACGATGTGGCACACCACACAGGCAAAATCATCTGCATCGGAGTCTGCGTCCGCATCTGCATCTGCATCTGCATCTGAATACATATATGGTTAGACGCATTGCCAGACAAATGCGCGTCAAGTTGACTGCAAGTCTCGAGGCAAGTCATTCACATTCGTCATCGCCGCGCCAGACTCCGTCAGCGCCGGTTGCCACCAGTTACCAGTTGCCAGTTGCCAGTCGCCAGTTTCCAGTTCCCAGCTTGCCAGTTGCCAAGGTGCTAACCAAAGGCAGCCAGCCCCACCAGCAACAGCATCAGCTACAGCGACACCCACACAGGACACCACAGGCACACATACGTGCGACTCTTGGCTGGGAGTCGTTCACCGGCACAGTTTGGGGGCCCAGCCAACGCGTTCGGTAGCAGAAGCAGCACTGAGAAGAATTCTAGGCTATTTGAGAAGTAATTAAAAATGCTAGTATAAGAACTAATGTCTAATGTTTCTACAAAATAAATAACATATTAAACCAAACAAAAATACTATAGAACAGGTCCTACTTTGTCTGTACAAAAATACAGCATACCCTTTGGTGTTTCAAAGATGGTTTATATAATTTTTTGGAAAATTAATAGAGAATATCTTTAGCTGTCAACAAAAAAACAGTAATAATGAAAAGGGGCTTAAATAGAGGACTTAAAAATGGTTTAAATTATACCCCAATTATTGAAAATGTCTTTACTTGCCAAAAATAAAAAATCATTTTTTTTTTTGTCTAAGAGAGCATATTTCCCAATGTAGTATTAAAAACATAAAGCTAATGTCTACTATTTCTAAACAATAAATACTATACTGACAAAAGGACTATTGAATAACCTGTACTTAGTTCATAACAAAAAACAGCATACTTTTGGAGACTTGAATATTGCTCGAATAATTCCCTAGAAAACTAATTAAAAACGCATTAACAAAGATAATTTTTCTCAGTTCAGCTTCTTCATCAGTTGCAGCAGTCACAAGTTGCAGTTATTAATTTAACACACACAGGCGAGAGAGTGGAACAGAGCCGCCGCCGCCCACATTATTCACAGTTGGAAGAGCGACTGGCACTATGGTTATGAGCATGACTGTGGCCTTATAGACGCTCCATTGGTGGCGCGCGTATTTTGGTAGCTGCGGCTCATGTTCGCCAAATGAGTATTTGGCCAAATGGGTCTGTGGCCAATAAATCCAGTCATACCGAAGAAAAACTAACTATGGGCGTGCTTAAATTGCCGTTTAGGCATTTTTTATGAGCATAATTTATCAAAGTTACGTTAATAATTTTAAAGAGAGGGAAGCACAGAGAGAGAGAGAGAGAGAGAGAGAGAGAGAGAGAGAGAAAGAGAGAGACATGACAGCGTGGGTCGTTTGGTGACATATAAAAACATAAAGTATTGCAATTTAATTTGCATAAATTGAGCAAGCAAGCAAGCTAACCACCCTTACACCACAGCCTCAAGAAAAAAATAAAATGCCAGAAAAATACCGGTGGAGCTTAAATAATTTCCAAGCTTACTTCTAACACTGCAAGCCACTGGCAAGGACAACAACAACAACTACCAAAAAGAGACAAGGACAAGGACAGGACGGTACAACAAAAAGGGTTTCGGGCAATTTTGTGCCTTTGCTCATTTTGCTGGCATTAAATTTTTGCATAGCGTAGAAAGCACATAATTTGAAGCATTATGCTAAAATATGCGTTCACTCCGCTCCGTTCCAAAAAGGCACATTTTGATGGCAGTGGGGAATGGAGCAAGACTTGGGTTGGTGCCTGGGCTGGAAAACACTCTGCAAGAATTTTCCCATCCCAACGTTTCCTTC